>BJKM01001067.1:0-90001 GCA_015082035.1 Chaenogobius annularis | reverse complement strand
TCTCTCTCCTCTCTCTCTCTCTCTCTCTCTCTCTCTCTCTCTCTCTCTCTCTCTCTCTCTCTCTCTTCTCTCTCTCTCTTCTCTCTTTCTCTCTCTCTCTCTCTCTCTCTCTCTCTCCTCTCTCCTCTTCTCTCTCTCCCTCTCTCTCTCTCTCTCTCTCTCTCTCTTCTCCCCCTCTCTCTCTCCCTCTCTCTCTCTCTCTCTCCTCTCTCCCTCTCTCTCCCCCTCCTCTCTCCCTCTCTCTCTCTCTTCTCTCTCTCCTCTTTCCCTCTCTCACTCTCTCTCTCTCTCCCTTCTCTCACTCTCTCTCTCTTCTCACTCTCTCTCTCTCTCTCTCTCCCAACTCGTGAAAACAAAGTCGATCTGGACCTGAGACGCGCAGCTGCGGATCGTCTTCACAAACAGCAACAACAACTCCGAGAAAAGTCCAAGAACAGTCCAAGAACAGTCCAAGAACAGTCCAAGAACAGTCCAAGAACAGTCCAAGAACAGTCCCACAGCGCGTGGGACGGGACGCGGTGAGTCACGCACACTTTCCGCGCAGTCTTGCACGTTTTCTTTGCACATTTCTCTGCGTCAATTGCACAAAACTCGTCGTGATTAGTTTGTTCACGTTAAAGCCGTTACAGCAGTAAACAGCCGCGTGCGTTACTCCTCCACACGCATGCGCACACGCCTCAGAACGCGTTTCCCTTCGCGTCAGCGCAAACGTGTGCAGATTGAAGATCAGCTGGAAAAGCAGATGAAGATCTAACACGCCCCGTCTGAAGGTCAGCTGACTTCAGACCTGAAGCCGGAGGATTTGAGAAACTTCACTAAAGTATAATTAGTGTTAAAGTGTCTGAGAGTGTGAGGGGTCAGAGGTCACAGGTCAGGTCACAGGTCACAGATGCATAATAGACATGACCTCAAATTCTGAGGATAGAAAACATCCTTAAACCTACTTAAACCTGGACATATGTGTGCTGTGACTTAACCACTCCACCACCGGGCAGCGCAGAAAGGGAAACCGACTTCCCCGCAAGCTAACAATGCTAATGCTAACACAGAGAAGTGACGTACGAGCTCATGCTGAGTTAGAAGAACATGTGTCCGAGAGAGTGCGTACGAGCTCATGCTGAGTCAGAAGAACATGTGTCCGAGAGAAGTGACGTACGAGCTCATGCTGAGTCAGAAGATGTGTCCGAGAGAAGTGACGTACGAGCTCATGCTGAGTCAGAAGAACATGTGTCGAGAGAAGAGATGCTGCTGAGTCAGAAGAACATGTGTCCGAGAGAAGTGACGTACCAGCTCATGCTGAGTCAGAAGAACATGTGTCCGAGAGAAGTGACGTAACAGCTCATGCTGAGTCAGAAGAACATGAGTGTCAGAGAAGTGACGTACGAGCTCATGCTGAGTCAGAAGAACACGTGGCCGAGAGAAGTGACGTACAAGCTCATGCTGAGTCAGAAGAACATGTGGCCAAGAGAAGTTACGTACGAGCTCATGCAGAGTCAGAAGAATATGAGTCCGAGAGAAGTGACGTACGAGCTCATGCTGAGTCAGAAGAACATGTGTTTGAGAGAAATGACTGACAAGCTCATGCTGAGTCAGAAGAACATGTGTTTGAGAGAAATGACTTACAAGCTCATGCTGAGTCAGAAGAACATGTGTTTGAGAGAAGTGACGTACAAGCTCATGGTCAGCCAGAAGCTCCACACAGAAAGAAATCAGTTGTTCTTCCCATAATGTGACTTTTTAAAGCGTTGTACTCTGTCACGCTCTAAACCAAGCGACAGATGATCCATCCTGCTTATTTAACTGCACACACATCAGCATAAGTATGAGACAAAAGAGACAAGAGCCCACCCAAAACTGACCCGTATTTATACGTACACGCCTGAAGCGGTAAATCCAGTCATCTACTTGTTGTAAAGAGTTCCACAGTTTCATAAGGAGTGAACAACTCGAGGAAGAACCAGAAGTAGATTCAAAAGTTCCTGCAGCAGCCGTTGTAGAAAAGCTTCAGCCGTTTCATCTCGTTCTCAATCTGTGGATCGAGTCTGAGAACTCATTTATCCTATAAATACACTCAGTGTTTATCTGTGTGTTTCCACTGTTTTAAGGTTCCCCTGAAACACATCTTCTTGGTTCCCCTCACAGCCCTGTGACGGGCCATGCCACATCCCGCCGGACGTATAGAACTGCTGTTGTATAATACATGAACCTTTCCATTCCTGTTTGAAGAGGAGTCTCTTTTTGAACACAAAGGCCCTCCTTAACTCCTCCTTAACTCCTCCTTAACTCCTCCTTAACTCCTCCTTAACTCCTCCTTAACTCCTCCTTAACTCCTCCTTAACTCCTCCTTAACTCCTCCTTAACTCCTCCTTATACAGGGATTTGCGTTGTCTTTTAAATACTCATTCTTTTCAGTCCGAGACATGAGGGACCAGTTTGTTTCTTTTTTTCTTCTTTGTTGATTTTTCTTTTTCTCTTTTTTTTATCTTCGTTGGTTTATGATTCTTTTTTACTTTTTGTTTTTCTTTTTTTGACACCTTTCTTCTTGTTCTGTGTCCCTTTTGTCCCCTTTGTCCTGTCAGACTAAACTTGAGACTAGGTTAAACTGACACCGGCACTAACTGAGACTAAACACACGAGAACAGTTATCAAACCAGGACTAAACCAGACTAAACCAGGACTAAGACAAGGACTAACCAGGCCTAAACTGAGACTAAACCAGACTAAAACCCAGGACTAAAACCAGGACTAAACCAGGCTAATACATTACTAAACTAGACTAAACCAGGACTAAAGCTACGGTTCCCAGGACTTAAACCAGGCCTATACTGAGACTAAACACTTCTCATCTTAAACATCTGTTTTTTCGAGGGTCCTCGTCTCCCAATGTATTAACTTTCTCTCTTCGCCTCTCTTTGTGCAACAGGTCACACAGTCACAGCAGTCCAGACCACTGACCAGTCCGGCTTTAGTCCTGGTTTCAGTCCTGGTTTAGCCCTGCTTCAGTCCTAGTTTAGTCCTGTTTAGGCCCTGGTTTAGGCTGGTCTCAGTTTAGACCTGGTTTTAGTCCTGTTTTAGTCCTTGTTTAGTCCTGGTTTAGACCTTGGTTTAGTCCTCATTTTATACCTGGTTTAGTCCTGGTTTAGTCCTTGTTTTAGACCAGGTTTAGACCTGGTTTAGTCTGGTTTAGACCTGGTTTAGACTTGGTTTAGTCCTGGTTTAGTCCTTGTTTAGTCCTGGTTTATGACCTGGTTTAGTTCCCATTTAGACCAGGTTTAGTCCTAGTTTATCCTGGTTTAGACCTGGTTTAGTCCTGGATTAGACCTTGGTTTAGTCCTGGTTTAGTCCTGTTTTAGTTCCTGTTTAGACCTGGTTTAGTCCTGGTTTAACCTGGTTTATGACCTGGTTTAGTTACCTGGTTTAGTCCTTTTTAGATCCTGGTTTAGTCCTGGTTTAGTCTGCCGGTTTAGACCTGGTTTAGTCCTGGTTTAGTCCTCTATTTAGACCTGGTTTAGTCCTGGTTTAGTACCTTTTTAGTCCTGTTTAGTTTAGTCCTTTTAGACTGGTTTAGTCTGGTTTAGTCCTGGTTTAGTCTGGTTTAGTCTCATTTAGACTGGTTTAGTCCTGGTTTAGTCCTTTAGTCTGGTTTAGACCTGGTTTAGTCCTGGTTTAGTCCTCATTTAGACCTGGTTTAGTCCTGGTTTAGACTTGGTTTAGGCATGTACCAGGTGGTCCGGGCGGTGCGGGGGGCACTGACCTGGATGCCCCTCCCGAAGCAGCAGCACCAGAGGGCGTCACGACCTCTCGTTGGCGCCGGGGTCATTGGGCTGTTCCTGGTGGTTGCGCTGGTACGCGACGGTAACGGCCTGGTTGTTATTACATCGCGTCGCTGAGAAAAGCCGAGCTCCTGAAGACGCAGCTCCTGGACTCTGAACAAGGACGGGTACATCATCAGGAACCAGGCGGCGCCATCCCGTCTTCAGGCATTTGTCACTTCAGGTCAGGACTTCCGGTCAGACGCTTCAGGTCAGGACTTCAGGTGTCAGGACGCTTTCAGTCAGTGTACTCAGGGTCAGGACGCTTCAGGTCAGGACGCTGTCAGGTCAGGACTTCAGGTCAGGACTTTCAGGACTTCAGCAGACACTTCAGGTTCAGGTCAGGCTTCAGGTCAGGACGCTTCAGGTCAGGACTTCCGGTCAGGACGCTTCAGGTTCAGGACGCTTCAGTCAGGACTTCAGGTCAGACGCTTCAGGTCAGGACTTCAGTCAGGAACGCTTCAGGTCAGGACTTCTTAGGCTGTCAGAGCTTCAGGTCAGACGCTCCGGTCAGGACGCTTCAGGTCAGGACTTCGGTCAGGACGCTTCTAGGTCAGGACTTCCCGGTCAGGACCTTCAGTGCAGACTCAGGTCAGGACTTTCAGGTCAGGACACCTCAGGTCAGGACTTCAGGTCAGGACTTCAGGCGGTCAGGAGCTTTCAGGTCAGGACGCTTTCAGGTCAGGACTTTCTCGGTCAGGACGCTTCAGGTCAGGACTAGGTCAGGACGCCTCATGGTCAGGACGCTTCAGGTCAGGACGCTTCAGGTCAGGAGTTGTCAGGACGCTTCAGGTCAGGACTTCAGTCAGGACTTCAGGTCAGGACTCTCAGCGCTTCAGCGTCAGGGTACCTTCAGTCAGGACGCTTCCGTTCAGGACGCTTCAGGTCAGGGACGCTTCAGTGTCAGGGACTTCAGGTTCAGGCGCTTCAGGTCAGACACTTCAGCTCAGGACGCTTCTAGGTCAGGACTTTCAGGTTCAGGACACCTCAGGTCAGGACGCTTCAGGTCAGGACTTCAGGTCAGGACGCTTCAGGTCAGGACAACAGGTCAGGACTTTTCAGGGTCAGGACGCTTCACGCTTCAGGACTGTCAGGACTTCAGGTTCGACTTCAGGTCAGGGCGCTTCAGGTCAGGACGCTTCAGTCTGGACGCTTCTGGTCAGGACGCTTCAGGTCATGCGACGCTTCAGTCAGGACGCTTTCAGGTCAGGACTTCAGGTTCAGAGTCGGCTTCAGTCAGGCTCAGGTCAGGTCAGGTCAGGACTTCAGGTCAGGACCTCAGGTCAGGACTTCAGGTTCAGGACGCTTCAGTTGAGGACGCCGCTGGTGAGGACGTTTTATGTGCAGGACGCTTCATGTCAAGGACGCTTCTGGTCAGGACTTCAGGTCAAGACGCTTCAGGTCAGGATACCTCAGGTCAGAATGCTTCAGGTCAGGACGCCTCAGGTCAGGACTTCAGGTCAGGCCCTGGTCTAACCTTGGCTTTTCATCCACAGATCCGGGACTCTGGACCTGGACTCGTGCTCTAAAGAGGGCGAGATCCTGAGCTGCAGTCGCACCACAGACGATCGTCGTTTGTTCTTCTTCATCGAGACGGTGCGTCCCAAAGACACGGTGCAGTGTTACCGTGTTCGCTGGGAGGAAACGGCGCCGCACGTCCCCGTCGAACACGCCATGACCTACAGGTTCGCTCACTGGTACGGCGGCGCTCTGTCGGCCACACAGCACTGGCCCATCGCCGTGTCGGGTCAGCAGCCGCCCAAACCCTTCGTCACCAGCGACATCATCTCCAACCGCAACAACTTTGGAGGTACTTTTAGTCATTCATTCAGCACCTTTCATGACACCTACTTTATTCATCCACACCAGGGGGTGGCGCTCTTTCCACACAGAAGTGAGGCTGCCAGTCTGCCCCACAGTCACTCTAGGCAGAGGGGGCGGGAAGTGTCTTGCTCAAGTCTCCTCACTCCTTCTCTCCTCAGGGATCCTGGAGAGTTACTGGCTCTCGTCCAACGCCACGGCGATCAAAATCAACGGCTCGGTCCCGTTCCACTTGGGCTGGAACGACACGGACAAGACCATGTTGTTCCAGGCGCGTTACGGCGACAGCCCGTTTCAGCCCGGGACCAACGAGGCGCCCATCGCCGAGCTGAGTTACCGTGTATGCGTGGGCCTCGACGTCACCTCCATCCACAAGTACATGGTGCGACGATACTTCAACAAACCCTACAAAGTCCCAGCCAAAGTCATGTTCCAGCACCCCACCTGGTCGACCTGGGCACTGCACAAGACTGACATCGACCAGAAGAAGCTGCTCGCGTACGCCGCCAACATCAAGAAGCACAACTTTACCTGCAGCCAACTGGAGCTGGACGACCGCTACACCAAAGGCTACGGAGAGTTCGACTTTGACCCAGAGAAGTTCCCCAACGCCAGCGCCATGTTTCAGAAGCTCAAATCGGACGGTTTCCTCGTGTCTTTGTGGACGCATCCGTTTGTGAACTACGAGTCGGCCAACTTCCACTCCTGCGTCGAGCGAGGGTTGTTTGTCCGGGAGCCCACCGGGAAACTGCCCGCTTTGGTCCAATGGTGGAACGGGATCGGTGGGATTCTGGACTTCACCAATCAAGAAGCTCGAGAATGGTTTTCGCACCAACTCCGTTCTCTGCGCTCACGATACGGCGTGGCGTCGTTCAAATTCGACGCCGGAGAGACAAACTATTTACCGTGGAGGTTTAGCACCAAAATACCGGTCCGAGACCCAAGCGTCTTCACCCGGCGCTACACGGAGATGGCGATCCCGTACAATGATCGCGCCGAGCTGAGGAGCGGGTACCAGTCGCAGAACATCTCGTGCTTCTTCCGCCCGATCGACCGCGACTCCGTCTGGGGCTATGAGCTCGGGCTGAAGTCGCTCATTCCCACCGTTCTGACCATCAGCATCCTCGGCTACCAGTTCATTCTGCCGGACATGATCGGGGGAAACGCCTACCTGAACCGCACGGACGGCGGGCGCGTGCTGCCCGACCGCGAGCTCTACATCCGCTGGCTGGAGCTGTCGGCCTTCATGCCGTCCATGCAGTTCTCCATCCCGCCGTGGGAGTACGACGTCGAGGTGGTGGAGATCGCCCGTAAGTACACGGCGCTGCACGAGAGCATCGTAGCGCCGCGCGTCCTGGAGCTGGCCGGCGAGGTGCTGGACACGGGCGACCCCATCATCAGGCCTCTGTGGTGGATCGCCACCGGAGACGAGACGGCCTACAAGATCGACTCGCAGTTCCTGATCGGGGACGACCTGATGGTGGCGCCGGTGCTGGAGCCGGGGAAACAGGAGCGTGACATTTACCTTCCGGCCGGACGCTGGAGGAGCTACAAAGGCGAGCGCTTCGATATCAAAGAGCCGCTGCACCTGACGGACTATCCTGTGGACCTGGACGAGATCGCCTACTTCCTCTGGGTCTGAAAGCACACGCTCAGAGCCGGTTCTGGGCCGGTTCTGGGCTGGTTTAGAGCTGGTTCTGGGCTGGTTTAGAGCTGGTTCTGGACTGGTTCTGGGTCGGTTCTGGGCTGGTTCTGGGCTGGTTCAGAGTTGGTTCTGGGCTGGTTCTGGGCTGGTTCAGAGCTGGTTTAGGCTGGTTCTGGGTCGGTTCTGGACTGGTTCAGAGCTGGTTCTAGGCTGGTTCTGGGTCGTTCTGGGCTGGTTCTGGGCTGGTTCAGTTGGTTTGGGTTGGTTCTGGGTTGGTTCTGGGCTGGTTCGGGGGTTCAGAGCTGGTTCTGGTCTGGTTCTGGTCTGGTTCTGGGTTGGTTCTGGCTGGTACAGAGCTGGTTCTGGGCTGGTTCAGGTTGGTTCTGGGTTGGTTCTGGGCTGGTACAGAGCTGGTTCTGGGCTGGTTCTGGGCTGGTTCCGGGCTGGTTCAGAGCTGGTTCTGGTCTGGTTCTGGGTTGGTTCTGGGCTGGTTCTGGGCCCGGTTGTCTCTAAATGTGGTAGTCGAGGTTTCATCATCAGACAAATGTAAAGCTCCAGTGTGTAACTCTGCCACTCTCCATCCAGATGCTCTCTTTCTTTGGCTTCTGAAGAGCGGGACAGACATTCAGTGTGTCCTGCGTTACATGGACGACACGGCCTTAAATGGACCCGCTCCGGAAAGGGAAACGAGACCGATTTTAATGTGTTTTCATCATCACAGAATGTTTCATCTGAGCGTCAGCATTTCACTGATGAGGACTGGGTTTGGGCCTGATCCAGTCCAGGTCTGGTCCAGGTCCTGTTTGGTCCTGAATCCAGTCCAGGTCTGGTCCAGGTTTGGTCCTGATCCAGTCCAGGTCTGGTCCAGGTTTGTCCTGATCCAGTCCTGGTTTAGTCCTGTTTTAGTCCCGTTCTCGTTCCCGAGAAACGTCCCTGTTCCAAAGGCAGGAGCTGGAGATGTTCTCTGGTTCTTCTCCGTGTGATCTTCCTTCAGTTTGATCCGGCTCCAGTTTTTCTTTCAGACGTTTTTGAGACCGGATTTATTTTAGAGTTTAAACTTCAAATTCTTATTTCATCTTCGGATCTGGACTTGGACTGGACTTTATGGACTTGGACTGGACTTGGACTGGACTTGGACTTGGACTTTATGGACTTGGACTGGACTTGGACTGGACTTGGACTGGACTGGACTTGGACTGGACTTTATGGACTTGGACTGGACTGGACTGGATTGGACTGGACTTGGACTGGACTTGGACTGGATTGGACTGGACTTGGACTGGATCCTGCTTCGCTCGTAATCGTTTGTGACAAAATGACAAACAAAAAACTAAAAAGCTGCAATAAAAGAAATTTGAGTCCAAATTTGAATTCTCTTTGTTTGAAATCACATTTGAAATATTCCGTGTTCGAAGTGAAACTCGAGATTGTGCTAGCTTAGCTTAGGCTTAGCTTAACTTAGCTTAGCTTAGCTTTAGCTTGTTTGCTAACGTCAGGGGGTGATAAAAGGACACTTCAACACTTGGACTCTTCAGCTGTTTTTAACCCTATTGTTCTGCACAAAACGTTTAATCATATTGTTCAGCACGAAGTAGTTTAACCCTATTGTTCTGCAGTAGGCCAGTCAACACTATTGTTCTGCACAAGGCCGTTTAATCATATTGTTCTGCCCGAGACGTTTAACCCTATTGTTCTGCAATATGAAGTGTAACCCTATTGTTCTGCAATATGAAGTGTAACCCTATTGTTCTGCAGTATGATGTTTAACCCTATTGTTCTGCAATATGATGTTTAAACCCTATTGTCCTGCACAAGGCCGGTAACAGCGATCGCTCGTATTCAGATGTTAATCAGGTACTCATCAGTGATGAGGGGCTGCAGCAGCTAACAATAGAAATTCTATATTAAGAGAACAAAGAAGGTTAGTTTCAGGTGAAACTACAAACAGCTATTATCAGGAGGCGCCGCCCTGTGGGACTACAATGGAAACCCTCCTGGACGAATGAGGAATTACACCGACTTTCTTCTTGTGTTTAACGCTCAGCTTTCTCTCATTGACATTCTGCTTCTGTTTGGAGTTTCTCACATTCTCTCCCCTTTCCCTTTTCCTCCCCTCTTCCTCCCCCCTCTTCTCCCCCCTCTTCCTCCCTTCCTCCCTCTTCCTCCCCCTCTTCCTCCCCCTCTTCCCCCCTCTTCCTCCCCTCCCCTCTTCTCTTGTTGCTGTGCCACATTCTCTCCCCTCTTCCTCCCCTCTCCTCCCCTCTTCCTCCCCCTCTTCCTCCCTCCCTCTTCTTCTTTTTGCTGCCACATTCTCTCCCCTCTTCCTCCCCCTCTTCCTCCCCTCTCCTCCCCTCTTCCTCCCCTCCCTCTTCTTCTCTTGTTGCTGTGCCACATTCTCTCCCCTCTTCCTCCCTCTTCCTCCCCTCTTCCTCCCCCCTCTCTCTTCTTCTCCTGACACATTCTTTGCTGTTGACGATAAACTATTTTCGAGCAGAGTTTATTTCTGACTCTGAGTTCAGTCTCAGGTCTGTTCACCAGCAGGAGGCCGGTCCATGTTTAGTCCTGACTCTGGCACCAGCAGGAGGCCGGTCCATGTTTAGTCGGCTCTGGCACCAGCAGGAGGCCAGGTCATGTTTAGTCCTGACTCTGGCACCAGCAGGAGGCCGGTCCATGTTTAGTCCTGACTCTGGCACCAGCAGGAGGCCGGTCCATGTTTAGTCCTGACTCTGGCACCAGCAGGAGGCCGGTCCATGTTTAGTCCTGACTGCTGGCACCAGCAGGAGGCCGGTCCATGTTTAGTCCTGACTCTGGCACCAGCAGGAGGCCGGTCCATGTTTAGTCCTGACTCTGGCACCAGCAGGAGGCCGGTCCGTTTAGTCCTGACTCTGGCACCAGCAGGAGGCCGGTCCATGTTTAGTCCTGACTCTGGCACCAGCAGGAGGCCGTCCTGTTTAGTCCTGACTCTGGCACCAGCAGGAGGCCGGTCCAGTTTAGTCCTGACTCTGGCACCACAGGAGCCGGTCCATGTTTAGTCCTGACTCTGGCACAGCAGGAGCCGGTCACATGTTTAGTCCTGACCTGTTTACTCTGGCACCAGCAGGAGGCCGGTCCATGTTTAGTCCTGACTCTGGCCCAGCAGAGGCCGGTCATGTTTAGTCCTGACTCTGGCACCACAGGAGGCCGGTCCATGTTTAGTCCTGACTCTGGCACCAGCAGGAGGCCGGTCCAGTGTTAGTCCTGACTCTGGCACCAGCAGGAGGCCGGTCCACGTTTAGTCCTGACTCTGGCACCAGCAGGAGGCCGGTCCACGTTTAGTCCTGACTCTGGCACCAGCAGGAGGCCGGTCCACGTTTAGTCCTGACTCTGGCACCAGCAGGAGGCCGGTCCACGTTTAGTCCTGGACCGGCACCAGCAGGAGCCGGTCCAGTTTAGTCCTGACTCTGGCACCAGCAGGAGGCCGGTCCATGTTTAGTCCTGACTCTGGCACCAGCAGGAGGCCGGTCCATGTTTAGTCCTGACCCGGCACCAGCAGGAGGGCCATGTTTAGTCCTGACCGGCACCAGCAGGAGGCCGGTCCATGTTTAGTCCTGACTCTGGCAGGAGGCCGGTCCAGTCCATGTTTAGTCCTGACTCTGGCACCAGCAGGAGGCCGGTCCACGTTTAGTCCTGACTCTGCACCAGCAGGAGGCCTTGCCTACTTTCCAAAATTGAGTCTTCTGGCCTCCCAGTCTTATCTCAGGTGGGCGTGGTCGTATTCAGGTGGGCGTGGTCGTATCTCAGGTGGGCGTGTTTTCTCTCTCTGTGGGTGTGGTCTGCTCTCTGGTGAAACGGCCTGACAGACTAAGGTGGGATCGAAACTTAAGACACAAGGTAAGGCTTTATTTCCATGAACATACACACACACACACACACACACACACACAGACACACACACACGCACCCCCACCACACACACATCACACACATAGACGCGCACACACCCACACACATTCATAATGGAAAAGGAAAATAGTGTCTTGCCAAAGGACACACTGACAGTTTGGACTAGAGCCACTGCTGCCCCCTGGTGGCCCCTGCTGTTATAAGAGATCAGGTTCTGCTTTATTCTATATTTCTCTTGAATATGTGTTCGTAAACTCAGTGTTTGACATGTTTGAGTCGGACAAACAAACGACTCAAGCCACTGAAAAGAATGTGGTCGAACCAGACCAGAACCAGACTCTGACGCTGACGTGATTGTGGCAAGGCAAGTTTATTTGTCGAGCACAATTCGTACACAAGGCAATTCAAAGTGCTTCACAACAGGAAAAAAATGCATTAAAATCACAAAGACATGACAGAAATCACAATCTTAGTTCAAGACATAAAAGAGAAGAGTGCAAAGAAAAGCATTTCAGTCATATGCACAGCCAAACAAAACAGTTTTTAGTTTAGATTTGAACATTGCCAGAGTAGAACCTGTCTCACATCCTCAGGAAGACTGTTCCAGATTTTAGCTGCATAAAACTGAAACGCACATTCCCATGTTTAGTCCTGACTCTGGCACCAGCAGGAGGCCGGTCCCTGAGGTCCTCAGAGTCCGAGATGGTTCATATGGCACTAACATGTCCGAGAGATGTACTTTGGTGCTAGGCCATGGAGAGACTTGTATACAAGCAGAGCTGCTTTGAAGTCTATTCTCTGAGCCACAGGGGGCAGTGCAGAGACCTGAGCACAGGACTAATGTGATTGTACTTCCTGGTTCTGGGTCAGGACCCGAGCAGCGGCGTTCTGGATGTACTGCAGCTGTTTTACAGCTCGTTTGGAGAGGCCAGTGAGCAGGCCGTTACAGTAGTCTAATTGTGCTGCTCTCGACTTGGAAATAAGACAAAGACAAACGTTAGAACATTAAAACAAGATTTATTTGTCACACACTGTTGCGACACACATTACGAGCTGAAGTAAAATAATAAAAACAGATAACTTAAAAATAACTCAAATTCTCTTATAAACACTTGATGCACTGTGACATCATGTCACAGTATTGCACATGATTATAATAATATTGCACATGATTATAACAGTATTGCACATGATTGACAGTATTGCACATGATTATAATAATATTGCACATGATTATAACAGTATTGCACATGATTGACAGTATTGCACATGATTATAACAGTATTGCACATGATTATAACAGTATTGCACATGATTGACAGTATTGCACATGATTATAATAGTATTGCACATGATTGTAACAGTATTGCACATGATTATAAAGTATTGCACATGATTATAACAGTATTGCACATGATTATAATAGTATTACACGATTATGACAGTATTGCACATAATAATAATAATAATACATTTTTATTTAAAAGCGCCTTTCAGAACACCCAAGGACACTGTACAAGAGAATAAAACAACAGAATAAAACAACAGAATAAAACCCACAGTACAGAACTGGATGATGTGTTGGAGTGACTGAGTTAGTGTGTGACTGAGTTATGTGGTGAGGTGTTATGTGGTGTAGGAAGTGACTGAGTTATGTGGTTAGGAGTGACTGAGTTATGTGGTATTGAGTGACTGAGTTATGTGGTGTAGGAGTGACTGAGTTATGGGTGAGTTGAGTGACTGAGTCATGTGGTGTTGGAGTGACTGAGTTATGTGGTGTAGGAGTGACTGAGTTATGTGGTGTAGGAGTGACTGAGTTATGTGGTGTAGTGGTGTGGTGTGGAGTCATGTGTGTTGGAGTGACTGAGTTATGTGGTGTTGGAGTGACTGAATGTGGTGTGTGGAGTGACTGAGTTATGTGGTGTAAGGAGTGACTGAGTCATGTGTGTTGGAGTGACTGAGTTATATGGGTAGGAGTGACTGGTTAGTGAGTGACTGAGTTATGTGGTGTAGGAGTGACTGAGTTATGTGGTTGGAGTGACTGAGTATGTGGTGTTTGGAGTATGTGGGTAGTGACTGAGTTATGTGGTGTAGGAGTGACTGAGTCATGTGGTGTTGGAGTGACTGAGTTATATGGTGTAGGAGTGACTGAGTTATGTGGTGTAGGAGTGACTGAGTTATGTGGTAGGATATGAGTGGTGTAGGAGTGACTGAGTTATGTGTGTTGGAGTGACTGAGTTATGTGGTGTAGGATTGTCTGAACAGGTGAGTTTTGAGTCTATGTGGAGGAGGCCAGGAGGGAGAGAGTTCCAGAGCTGAGGAGCAGAGCGGCTGAAGGCTCGGCCCCCCCATTGAAATAAGACGGAAAGAGGGACAGAGAGCTGGAGAGAGGAGGAGGACTGAGGGAGCGAGAAGGGAGTGGAGATGTGGAGGAGGTCAGAGATGTACGGTGGAGCCAGGTTATGGAGAGCTTTGAAAGTATTTAGGATCATTTTGAAGTGAATCCGTTGTTTTATGTGGAGCCAGTGAAGTTGTTGAAGGATGGGGGTGATGTGATGGTGGAGGGCATCCTGGTGATAATGCGGGCTGCAGAGTTTTGGAGAAGCTGCAGTTTCTGGAGGATTTATTGGGGAGACCAAAGAGGAGAGAGTTACAATAATGGATCCGGGAGGTGAGACTGTGGACAAGTGTGGCTGTGGTGTGAGGAGTGAGAGAAGGACGAAGACGAGAGATGTTGCGAAGGTGGAAGTGGAAAGAGAGGGTGCTGTCGAGGATGACACCCAGACTCTTGACTTGAGGGAGGACAGTGGGGTCATTGAGAGAGATTGTGAAGCTGTTTGATTTTGAGAGAGTGGAAGGGGTGCCTACCAGTAGGACTTCGGTTTTAGAGCTGTTGAGTTTGAGGAGATTTGAAGAGAACCAGGAATTGATTTCCTGCAGACAGAGGGTAAGAGAGGCTGGTGGAAGTGATGCAGTGGGTTTAGAGGAGAGGTAGAGCTGGGCGTCGTCCGCGTAGCAATGGAAATGAATGTTGTGTTTTACGGAAGATGGAACCAAGAGGGAGAATGTAGATGATGAAAGAAGAAGGGGACCCAGGACAGAGCCCTGGGGCACACCAGCTGGGACAGGGAAGGGTGGGATTGGTGGGATTTCAGTTGTATGAATTGACTGCGATCGGAGAGACAGGAAGTGAACCAAGAGAGAGGAATTGTGGGAGGTGCCAATAGATTTAAGCCTATGGATGAGAGCGCTGTGTGAGATGGTGTCAAATGCTGCTGTTGGATCGAGGAGGATGAGAAGAGATGGTACGTTAGAGTCAGAAGCTGTGAGGAGATCATTTGTGATTTTAAGAAGTGCAGTTTCAGTGCTGTGAAGTGGAAGGAAACCAGATTGAAAATGTTCATAGACTGTTTGAAATGAGATGGTGTGAAGTTGAGAGGCGACTACTTTTTCAAGAATTTTTGATATAAAAGGTAAATTAGAGATGGGGCGCAGATGATTGAAATTGTTGGGATCTAATCCAGGTTTTTTTCAGAATAGGGTAACAGAGGCAGTTTAGAGTGATAATGGAACAGTTCCGGAGGTCAAGGATGAGTGGATGATATTAGAAATGAAGGGGGCAAGCGAAGGTAGGCAAGATGTGACGAGAGCTGTGGGGAGAGGGTCAAGGTACAGGTGGAAGGTTTGGAGTTAACATGAGAGAGGGGAAGAGATGTCCACTCCAGGAACTGCAGCTTGCTTGTTAGGTTGTGATGGATGGTAGTCACCTTGGAAACAAAGAAGGACATGAGGGAGTTACAGAAGTCAGGTGAATGCAGATGGTTGGGGAGCGAGTCAGGGGTTTCGTTATGTTTGAGAGTCTTGGAGTTTGTGTTGATTCGAGTGGATCAGACCAGAATAGTAGGAGGATTTTGGCAGCAGATATAGTGTCCTTCTAGAGCTGGAATGTGGTTGTTGTACATGTCCTTGTGTATGGTGAGTCCAGTTTTGTTTTGTAAGCGTTCCAGTTGTCGTCCTTTGGCTTTGAGTAGTCGGGTGTGGGTGTAAACCAGGGTGCAGAGCGGGAGAAGGAAACAGGTCGGGTTTTAGTGGAGCGTGTGGAGTTGAGAAGGTACGGAGGTTGTTCTTATAGAGAGAGACTAGGTGGTCAGTCGGGGTGTTCGCGACTGTACTGGGGAAGTATTCATGTCAGATGGAAATGTGTTGATGTTGAATGTCCTTGATTTTGCGAAATGATATGGTGCGAGGAAGGAAGAGTTTGGATAATGACAGATTTATGTTGAAGGTGATAAGCATATGGTCAGTGAAGGGGAGAGTGTGAGGTTTGCATTGAAATGGAGTTCCACCAGAACAGCATACGAGATCCAGAACATGACCTTTGCAGTGGGCAGGAAAGTGAATGTACTGTTGAAAAACCCAAACTATCGAGACAGGATAAAACATCTTTGGGAGAGTGTTGGTAGAGACGTCCACGTGAATATTCAGGTCGCCAAGGATAACAGTATTTTCAGATACTGCAGAGAGATGGGTGAGGAGATGAGAGAAGTCATTCAGAAAGTCCTTATTATATTTGGGTGGACGGTAGATGGTAGTGACAGTCGTGGGGGAGGGTCCTGGAGAAGAGAGGCAGAGTACTCGAAGGAGGAGAAGGACGGTCCAGACACCGGTAGAACTTTGCAGGTCTCGCGGTGAAACAACGCGAGACCTCCGCCCCGTCCACACAGGCGAGGCAGGTGTAAACAAATCCCGCTGGAGCGGACTCGTTGAGTGCGGCGAAATCACCGGGCCGCTGCCAAGTCTCCACTAGCACAGTGGAGACATGATTATAACAGTATTGCACATGATTATAACAGTGTAACATTGCACATGATTATACAGTTTGCACATGATTATATTGCACAGTAGTTGCACATGATATAACAGTGTTGCACATGATTATAACAGTATTGCACATGATATATAACAGTGTTGCACATGATATAAACAGTTGTTGCACATGATTATAACAGTATTGCACATATTATAATAGTATTGCACATGATTATAACAGTATTGCACATGATTATAATACAGTAGTTTGCACATGATTATAACAGTATTGCACACATGATTATAACAGTATAACATGCATATAACAGTATTGACATGATTATAACAGTATTGCACATGATTATTCAGTACAGTATTGCACATGATTTATAACAGTATTGCACATGATTGATTACAGTATTGCACATGATATAAACAGTGTTGCACATGATTATAACAGTATTGTACATATTATAATAGTATTGCACATGATTATAACAGTATTGCACATGATTATAACAGTATTGCACATGATTATAACAGTATGCACATGATTATTACAGTATTGCACATGATTATTTACAGTATTGCACATGATTATAATATTATTGCACATGATTATAATATTATTGTACATGATTATAATAGTATTGCACATGATTATTACAGTATTGCACAGAGTATAACAGTATTGCACATGAAAGCTGACTGACACGTTCAGGACTAACAGTGTTTGTTGTAAAGTCTGACAGCAGCAGAAGGAAAGACCTGTGAAACCTCTCGTTCACACAGCGAGGGTGGATCAGTCTGTCACTGAAGCTGCTCTCTAGAGCGGACAGAGTGTCCTGCAGGGGCGACACTCATGGTCCAGCATAGATGTGAGTTTAGCCAGGACCCTTCTGTCCCCCACCTCCTGCACCGAGTCCAGAGCACAGCCCAGGACGGAGCTGGACTTCTTGATGACTTTGTCCAGCTTCTTCCTCTCTGTGATGCTGCTGCTCCAGCAGACCACCCGTAGAGGAGGGCTGAGGCCACCACAGAGAGTCGTAGAAGTCCTCAGGACTGGCCCTGTCACTCCAAAGGACCAGAGTCTCCTCAGGAGGTAGAGCCGACTCTGGCTCTTCCTGTGCGTCTGAGTGATGAGTCCAGTCCAGTTTGTGGTTCAGATGAACACTCAGAGTGGCGTCTGTAGAAGACCACCACCATCTCTTTGGTCTTCCCCACATTGATGAGGAGGTGGTCCTGCTGACACCAGTCCACAAAGTCCTGCGCGAGTCCTCTGTACTCTGCATGGTTGTCGCCCGTGATGAGTGCGATGATGGCAGAGTCATCAGAGAACTTCTGCAGGACTCAGCTGTCCGTGTCTGAGGTCTGCAGTGTAGAGGGTGAAGAGAAAGGGTGCGAGGACAGTTCCCTGGGGCGCCCCCACACTGGGGGGCCGAGTGTCACACACACGGTCCCGGGCTCTCACAAACTGAGGTCGGTTTGTGAGGTGTCCAGGATCCTTTCCGCCAGGTTGTAGTCCACACCAGCTGTCTCCAGCTTGTCCCTCTGGATGGATGGTGTTGAAGGCGCTGGAGAGATCAAAAAATAGAATCCTCACAGCGCTGCCAGGCTCCTCCAGGTGAGAGAGAGAGCGGTGCAGATGAGCTGATCAGCCAAAGCAGAGGTGTGAAGAGGAACAGGTGAGGGCCATTGTCCAGCTGTGGAGGTGAGAGCATGCAGCTGTGCAGGGGGAGGGGCGGCTGATGGATCAGATCTCAGGAAGTGAGAGTTTAGTTCATTAACCCGCTGTAGATCCCTCTGCGTCTGGACAGGGCGGACTTTTAAGCCTGAGATGTTTTTCAGGCTTCTCCACACTCTCTGAATGTTCTGCTGCTGCAGTTGTCCCTCCATCTTCCTCCTGTAGCTGGCTTCCGCCTGCCTGATCTTCCTCTTCAGCTCCTCCTTGTTCCATGACCTGAAAGCTCTCTTCTTCTCCCTCAGCAGAACTTTCAAGTCACGGTTAATCCCCGGCTTGTTGTTTGGAAAACACCGCACCGTCCGGGAGGGTACAGTGTGTTCAAAACAGAAGTTTATGTAGTCCATGATGCACTCTGTGATGGTGGTGACGTCCTCCCCATGTGGGTCATAAGTTCAGACCAGACAGTGGGGCTGAAGCAGTCCCTCAGAGCCTCCTCGCTCTCTGTGTGATCCAGGTCTACGTCTGGACTAAACCAGGACTCTAGAGTCTCACCTAAAGTTTAGTTTCTAGTTTTTTAGGAGGAACATGGATCCTGGGCCCAGCTCCTTCAGGTCGGACCAGTCCATTGGAGTTCCTATTATCTTCAAAGAAGAGCTGCCCTCTGCTGGATCCAGGTGAGAGCTACAGTCCAGATGGTGTAAACCTGGACTAACCCTGGACTAAACCAGGACTAAACCAGGACTAAACCAGACTAAACCAGGACTAAACCAGGACTAAACCAGGACTAACCCTGGACTAAACCAGACTAAACCAGGACTAAACCAGGACTAAACCAGGACTAAACCAGGACTAAACCAGGACTGAAAAACAACATTCTCAGAATGTGGATTGTGGTTTTTTTTGTCAGATATTGACACTGTGTTTTTATTTTTTGTTTTCATCCATTTTTGTTTTTAATTTACAACACAAACCACAGACACCACCCACACCACCCAGCACCCACACCCAGCACCACACCCAGCACCCACCACCAGCACCCAGCACCCACACCCAGCACCCCACCAGCACCCACACCCAGCACCCACACCCAGCACCCAGCACCCAAGCACCCACACCCAGCACCCACACCCACACCCACACCCACACCCAGCACCCACACCCAGCACCCACACCCAGCACCCACACCCAGCCACCCACCCACACCCAGCACCCACACCCACACCCAGCACCCACACCCAGCACCCACACCCACGCACCCACCCAGCACCACACCCAGACCCACACCAGCACCCACACCACACCCAGCACCACACCCACACACACACACCAGCACACACCCAGCACACCCACACCCAGCACCACACCCAGCACCCACAACCCAGCCCACCCACACCACACCCACACCACCCCCAGCCACCCACACCCACACCCAGCACCCACACCCAGCCCACCACACCACACCCAGCCACACCCACACCCAGCACCCACACCCACCCACACCAGCACCCACACCCAGCACCCACACCAGCACCCACACCCACACCCCCACCCACACCACACCAGCACCACACCAGCACCCACACCCAGCACCCACACCCAGCACCCACACCCACACCCAGCACCCACACCCACACCAGCACCACAACCAGCACCCACACCAGCACCCACACCCAGCACCCACACCCACACCCAGCACCACACCCAGCACCACAACCAGCACCCACACCCGCACCCACACCCAGCACCCACACCCAGCACCCACACCCACACCCAGCACCCACACCCAGCAACCCACACCCAGCACCACACCACACCCAGCACCCAGCACCCACACCAGCACCCACCCAGCACCCAGCACCCACACCAGCACCACACCCACACCCAGCCACCCACACCCAGCACCACACCCCACCAGCCCAACACCCAGCACCCACACCAGCACCCAGCACCCACACCAGCACCACACCAGCACCCACACCCAAGCACCCACCCCACCCACACCCACACCCACACCACCCAGCACCCCACCCACACCCAGCACCCACACCCAGCACCCACACCCAGCACCACACCCACACCAGCACCCAGCACCCACACCCACACCAGCACCCAGCACCACACCCGCACCAGCACCCACACCCAGCACCCACACCCAGCACCACAGCACCCAGCACCCACACCCACACCCACCCAGCACCCCACCCAGCACCCACACCCGCACCCACACCACACCCACACCCACAACACACCAACACCCAGCACCACACGCAACCCAGCACCCACACCCACCACCCACCCACCCAGCACCCAGCAACCCAGCACCCACACCACACCCAGCACCCAGCACCCAGCCACACCCAGCACCACACCACACCCAGCACCCACACACCACACCCAGCACCCACACCCACACCCAGCACCCACACCCAGCACCCACACCCAGCACCCACACCCACACCCAGCACCCACACCCAGCACCACCACACCCACACCCAGCACCACATCCACACCCAGCACCCACACCCAGCACCCACACCCAGCACCACACCACACCAGCACCCACAGCACCCACACCCACACCCCACACCCACACCCAGCACCCACATCCACACCCAGCACCCACACCAGCACCCACACCAGCCCACCACCACACCCACACCCAGCACCCAGCACACCACACACACCAGCACCACACCCACATCCACACCCAGCACCACATCCACACACCAGCACCCAGCACCCACATCCACACCCAGCACCCACCACCCAGCACCCACACCCAGCACCCACACCCAGCACCCACATCCACACCCAGCACCCACACCCAGCACCCACACCCAGCACCCTCTGGGAACGAGCGCTGGAAGGGAGAGAACTAACAAGGTCTTTTATAAACCGGATTCTTCAAAAACACAATGGACGGAAACAGACCAAATGTGTGTCTTTCAGGAGCAACATGGACCCTGAGCCCACCCAGCAGTCCTTTAGGTCGGACCACTCCATGGACGTACCTATAATCTTCAAAAAAGAGCCGCTCTCGGATGGATTTAGGTGAGAACCCCAAACCGACTTTAGACCTGGACTGAGTACTGACTGAGGGAGGTGGGACACCAAAATGACAATGTGATAGTCCTCCCAGGTCCTCCTGACCAGGACCAGGCTCAGATCTGGTCCAGTGCTGACAGGTTTAACAGATGAAGGATGCAGATGCAGAGGACATATTTCCTTCATGGACAGGTTCACCTTGAAACCTCATGTAGATACTGGATCTCTGTTTCCACAGTGAGACCCAGAGTCCTGGTCCCTGTCCGTCCCAGAGGAGTCCAGGGATGATGGATCACAGGCAAGACTTCACAAATGAGCCTCCAGTGAGCAGCCCAAGGTGAGTCCAGACCTGGTCCTGGTCTTAGTCTGGATATTGACTGAGTCCTTTCCACTGAGTTTCCCTGAGTCCACAGGGAGGATCCAGAGAGTCCCAGATCTCAGCTAGATGCCATTTTCCAGGTTTGTGCTTCATCTGCCTCTGCTTCTCTGTGCAGGGATGATCCAGTCATTCCAGGTTAAATGTTAAGAAAACGGTTCCTCCTCATGTTCATGTGTTTCAGCGTCTGGAGCAGGACGTCCTGAGGTTTGTCCAACAGCAGCTGGACAGGCTCCACAGGCTCCTGGCCTCAGATGACCTAGAATGCTCCAAGAGTGAGGAGGAGGAAAGCACAGAGGTTCTGAACATCACCATGGACTTCCTGAAGAAGATGGGCCAGGAGCATCTGGCCTATCGCTTGAGGAACAGTAAGAACTGGGTTGAAGAGGTGTGTCATTAGCAGATTGTGAGTTCACTGATGTCGTATTTCTCAGGGACAAATGCTGAAGTTTACAAAGAGAAACTGAAGTCTCATCTGCAGAAGAGGTTCAGCCGTGTGTTTGAGGGCGTGGCCAAAGCAGGAGACTCCGCCCCCCTGACCCAGATCTACACAGAGCTCTACATCACAGAGGGCGGGGCCTCAGAGGTCAACCAGGAACATGAGGTCAGACTCATGGAGAGCACGTCCAGGACACCAGCTGCTCCAGAGACCACCATCACATGTGAAGACATCTTTAAAGCCCGCCCACATTCACCAGAGCCAATCAGAGCGGTGCTGACGAAGGGCGTGGCCGGCGTGGGGAAAACAGTGCTGACTCAGAAGTTCAGTCTGGACTGGGCTGAAGGCAGGGCCCACCAGGAGCTCCAGCTGCTGTTCCCGTTCACTTTCAGAGAGCTCAATGTTCTCAGAGACA
This sequence comes from Chaenogobius annularis, assembly GCA_015082035.1. Taxonomy (NCBI): domain Eukaryota; kingdom Metazoa; phylum Chordata; class Actinopteri; order Gobiiformes; family Gobiidae; genus Chaenogobius; species Chaenogobius annularis. The sequence continues at coordinate 68,073 of BJKM01001067.1, read as the reverse complement.
CTCAGTTCAGCCTGGTGGAGCTGCTGCACCACTTCTTCAGTCCATCCAAAGATCTCTGCAGCTTCCAACAGCTCCAGGTGCTCTTCATCTTTGACGGTCTGGACGAGTGCAGACTTCCTCTGGACTTCAGCCGAACCCGGGTCCTGAGCGACCCCACAGAGTCCGTCTCAGTGGACGTGCTGCTGGTGAACCTCATCAGGGGGAGCCTGCTTCCCTCCGCTCGCCTCTGGATAACCACGCGCCCCGCGGCGGCCAATCAGATCCCTGCTGAGTGCGTATCCATGGTGACAGAGGTGCGAGGGTTCGCCGACCCGCAGAAGGAGGAGTACTTCAGTAAGAGGTTCAAAGATGAGGCCGATACAATCATCTCCCACATCAGGAGCATCCGCAGCCTCCACATCATGTGCCACATCCCGGTCTTCTGCTGGATCCTCTCCACAGTTATACAGAAGCTTCTGGAACAAACAGAGACCCCAGAGCTGCCCCGGACCCTCACACAGATGTACGTCCACTTCCTGGTTGTACAGGCCAAAGTCCAGAACATCAAGTATCACCAGGGATCAGGGGCAGACCTTCACTGGACTCCAGAGACCAGGGAGATGGTGCGGTCTCTGGGAAAACTGGCCTTTGAGCAGCTGCAGAAAGGAAACCTGATCTTCTACGAGAGTGACCTGAGCGAGTGTGGGCTGGACGCTGCAGCGGCCTCAGTGTACTCCGGAGTGTTCACACAGGTCTTCAGAGAGGAGCCAGGCCTGTACCAGGACAAGGTCTTCTGCTTCATCCATCTGAGTGTGCAGGAGTTTCTGGCTGCTCTTCACGTCCATCGGACCTTCACAGAGTCTGAAGTCAACCTGCTGGAGGTCAAACCGTCCTCTATCTTCTCACAAGCTAAAGCTAAACTCTTACTTCTCCACCGCTCTGCTGTGGACCAGGCCTTACAGAGTCCAAACGGACACCTGGACCTGTTCCTGCGCTTCCTCCTGGGGCTGTCCCTGCCGACCAATCAGAGCCTGCTGCAGGGTCTGCTGACTCACACAGGAAGTGACACGACCAATCAGGAGACAGTGAAGTACATCAAACAAAAGCTGAATGAAAAGGGTGTGTCTGGAGAGCGAGGTCTGAACCTGCTCCACTGTCTGAACGAGCTGAACGACCTCAGCCTGATGCAGGAGATCCAGAAGAACATGAGAGCAGGACGTCTCTCCTCGTTAAGTTCTCCTGCTCAGTGGTCTGCTCTGTCCTTCCTCTTACTGTCCTCAGACTCAGACCTGGAGAAGTTTGACCTGAGGAACTACCAGGCCTCATACACAGCTCTCCTGGGTCTTCTGCCGGTGATCAAAGCCTCCACAAAGTCCTGTGAGTCCACACTCTGGTCCTCAGACCATATTCAGACTCTGGTTCTCGTCTCTCGTGTCTCTGTCCTCAGACCATATTCAGACTCTGGTTCTCGTCTCTCTCTGTCTCTGTCCTCAGACCATATTCAGACTCTGGTTCTCGTCTCTCGTGTCTCTGTCCTCAGACATATTCAGACTCTGGTTCTCGTCTCTGATGTCTCTGTCCTCAGACATATTCAGACTCTGGTTCTCGTCTCTGATGTCTCTGTCTCAGACTCGACTTGGTTCTCAGTCTCTCGTGTCTGTCCTCGACATCTGACTCTGGTGTCTCTGTGTCCCTCACCAGTTCTCGTCTCTCCTCGTGTCTCTGTCTCAGACATATCACTCTGGTTCTCTCCTCCTCTGTCCTCAGACCATATTCAACATGTCCTCAGACCATATTCAGATCTGGTTCGTCTCTCTGTCCTCTCTCAGACCTCTCTGTTCTCGTCTCTGTCTCTCCTCAGACCATTACTCTGTTCTGTCTCTCGTGTCTCTGTCCTCAGACCATATTCAGACTCTGGTTCTCGTCTCTCGTCGTCTCTTTGTCCCTCAGACCCTCAGATTCAGACTCTGGTTCTGTCTCATATTTCTGTTCTCTCTGATGTCCTCAGACCATATTCAGACTCTGGTGTTCTCGTCTCTCGTGTCTCTGTCCTCAGACCATATTCAGACTCTGGTCTCTGTTCTCGTCTCTCGTGTCTCTGTCCTCAGACCATATTCAGACTCTGGTTCTCGTCTCTCGATGTCTCTGTCCTCAGACCATATTCAGACTCTGGTTCTCGTCTCTCGTGTCTCTGTCCTCAGACCATATTCAGACTCTGTTCTCGTTCTCGTGTCTCTCTGTCCTCAGACCATATTTCAGACTCTCGGTTCTCGTCTCTCGTGTCTCTGTCCTCAGACCATATTTCAGACTCTGGTTCTCCTCGTCTCTCGTGTCTCTGTCCTCAGACCATATTCAGACTCTGGTTCTCGTCTCTCGTGTCTCTGTCCTCAGACCATATTCAGACTCTGGTTCTCGTCTCTGTCGGTCTCTGTCCTCAGAACCATATTCAGACTCTGGTTCTCGTCTCTCGTGTCTCTGTCCTCAGACCATATTCAGACTCTGGTTCTCGTCTCTCGTGTCTCTGTCCTCAGACCATATTCAGACTCTGGTTCTCGTCTCTCGTGTCTCTGTCCTCAGACCATATTCAGACTCTGGTTCTCGTCTCTCGTGTCTCTGTCCTCAGACCATATTCAGACTCTGGTTCTCGTCTCTCGTGTCTCTGTCCTCAGACCATATTCAGACTCTGGTTCTCGTCTCTCGTGTCTCTGTCCTCTCAGACCATATTCAGACTCTGGTTCTCGTCTCTCGTGTCTCTGTCCTCAGACCATATTCAGACTCTGGTTCTCGTCTCTCGTGTCTCTGTCTCAGACCATATTCAGACTCTGGTTCTCGTCTCTCGTGTCTCTGTCCTCAGAGACCATATTCAGACTCTCAGACTCTGTTCTCGTCTCTCGTGTCTCTGTCCTCAGACCATATTCAGACTCTGGTTTCTCTGTCTCTCGTGTCTCTGTCTCTGTCCTCAGACCATATTCAGACTCTGGTTCTCGTCTCTCGTGTCTCTCTGTCCTCAGACCATATTCAGACTCTGGTTCTCGTCTCTCTGTGTCTCTCTGTCCTCAGACCATATTCAGACTCTGGTTCTCGTCTCTCGTGTCTCTGTCCTCAGACCATATTCAGACTCTGGTTCTCGTCTCTCGTGTCTCTGTCCTCAGACCATATTCAGACTCTGGTTCTCGTCTCTCGTGTCTCTGTCCTCAGACCATATTCAGACTCTGGTTCTCTCTCGTGTCTCTGTCCTCAGACCAATTCAGACTCTGGTTCTTGTCTCTGATGTCTCTGTCCTCAGACCATATTCAGACTCTTGGTTCTCGTCTCTGATGTCTCTGTCCTCAGACCATATTCAGACTCTGGTTCTCGTCTCTCGTGTCTCTGTCCTCAGACCATATTCAGACTCTGGTTCTCGTCTCTCGTGTCTCTGTCCTCAGACCATATTCAGACTCTCTGTTCTCGTCTCTCGTGTCTCTGTCCTCAGACCATATTCAGAGACTCTGGTTCTCGTCTCTTGATGTCTCTGTCCTCAGACCATATTCAGACTCTGGTTCTCGTCTCTCGTGTCTCTGTCCTCAGACCATATTCAGACTCTGTTCTCGTCTCTCGTGTCTCTGTCCTCTCAGACCATATTCAGACTCTGTTCTCTCTCTCGTGTCTCTGTCCTCAGACCATATTCAGACTCTGGTTCTCGTCTCTCGTGTCTCTGTCCTCAACCATATTCAGACTCTGGTTCTCGTCTCTCTCGTGTCTCTGTCCTCAGACCATATTCAGACTCTGGTTTCTCGTCTCTGAGGTCTCTGTCCTCAGACTGTTCAGACTCTGGTTCTCGTCTCTCGTGTCTCTGTCCTCAGACCCATATTCAGACTCTGGTTCTCGTCTCTCGGTCTCTGTCCTCAGACCATATTCAGACTCTGTTCTCGTCTCTCGTCTCTCTCGTGTCTCTGTCCTCAGACCATATTCAGACTCTCTGGTTCTCGTCTCTCGTGTCTCTGTCCTCAGACTGTTTCAGACTCTGGTTCTCGTCTCTGATGTCTCTGTCCTCAGACCATATTCAGACTCTGGTTCTCGTCTCTGATGTCTCTGTCCTCAGACTGTTTCAGACTCTGGTTCTCGTCTCTCGTGTCTCTGTCCTCAGACCATATTCAGACTCTGGTTCTCGTCTCTCGTGTCTCTGTCCTCAGACTGTTTCAGACTCTGGTTCTCGTCTCTGATGTCTCTGTCCTCAGACCATATTCAGACTCTGGTTCTCGTCTCTCGTCTCTCGTGTCTCTGTCCTCAGTCTGATTGGCTGTGGTCTGTCCTCTCGCTGCTGTGGTCCTCTGGCCTCAGTCCTCAGCTCCTCCAGTCTCACACACCTGGATCTCAGTCATAATGACCTCCAGGACTCAGGAGTGGAGCAGCTGTGTTCTGGACTGAAGAGCGCCCCCTGCAGACTGCTCACTCAGGTTCAGGACTCTCAGGTTACACTCTCCCATGATGCACTCTGCCCCCTTGTGTCCACATGAGTGTAATGCAGTGTGTCTTTAGGCTGTCCGGATGTCTGGTCTCAGAAAGGGGCGGGGCTGCTTTGGCTTCAGCTCTAAGCTCCGCCCACTCCCACCTGAGAGCGTTAGACCTGAGCTACAATCATCCAGGACCCTCAGCAGAGCTCCTGACCGCTCTACGCGACGATCCACACTGCCCCCTGCAGTCTGTCAGGTGAAACTACTCTGCAGTCTGTCATTTTCAAATTAAATAGATGTTTTTGTGACGGCCGTGATCACAACAGCAGCTGTCGCCCGCGGGCGATTCGGACCAGAGGTTTTGCAAAGGATAAATGTCCCAGCCTCAGGGAGAATCAGAGTTCAGGTCAGAGTTCAGGTCAGAGTTCAGGTCAGAGTTCAGGTCAGAGTTCAGGTCAGAGTTCAGGTCAGAGTTCAGGTCAGCATCAGCAGAGTCTGAAACAGAAGCACTCCAAGAGAGGAGTGGAAGAAGGAGAAGAACATGTGACCAGCAATGAACAGACACAGGAGAACTCAAGTATGAAATATAGTTGACAGTAAAAGTGGTCTTCATCAGAGGAAGAGCTCCAGCTCCATACTTCCCCCAGAGGTGGTCCTAGGGCAGCGGAGCTGAAACTGGAGGTCTTTATTCCTGTTCCTAACTGGCCTGACCATAAGCCATTTTCACAGAGGAACGTTTGAAGCCTGGTCTGAAATGAAGAGACTGTGTCGGAGACTGTGTCGGCCTCTTTAACATGGACAGGAGCTGATTCCACAACACAGGAGCTTGGGAGCTAAACACTTTTTATGGAGCTTTTAGGACACGCTGCAGCAGGAGTTACAGGAGTCTAATCTAGATGTTACAAACGCATGGAGATGTTCTTCAGCATCACTTTTAGGCCAGATTTGTCTGATTTGATCTCTATTAGGCAGATGGAAAGAGGCTGTTTTACAGGCTTGATTTATGTGAGCTTTGAATGAGAGCTCTTGGTCCAATCAGACTCCAAGGTTTCTTCCAGTGGAGCTGGAGGCCACACTGACGTGGTCCAGAGGGACCATCTGCTCCGATAAAGCGTCTCGTAGATGATTAGGGCCTAGTACGATGACCTCGGTTTTTTCAGGGTTCAGAAGCAGATAATGAAGTGTCATCCAGGTTTTTATCTCCTTCACACAAGACTGGTCTCTGGTCCATGGTCTCTGGTCTGTGTGTGTTTCAGGTTGGATCCTGCTGGAGAGCGCTGGATGGTCCCAGGTCTGAGGAAATGTGAGTCTGGTTTGATTGCAGTCACATATTAAAACATTGAATCATAGTTAGAACAACTACATTTTAGACTCTGTTGAAAAGTTACTGGACTTCTGATGTTACAACCATGAAAGGAACTTGTTTAATACATCTGAATGTGCTCTGTGAGCCAATGTGGCCAATGTGGCCTTCGGCCCGGTGTGGCCTTCAGACATGTCATCAGACAGTGGCCAACCTTCACTAGATGTTTAGATCTGAGCTACAATCATCCAGGGCCCTCAGCAGAGCTCCTGACCGCTCCACACGGCCCCCTGCAGTCTGTCAGGTGAGATGGACCCTCAGTCGGTGGGTCAGCAGAGATGGCCTAATCGCTGCCCTGCACATCCTTCCCAGGTCCACTCTGCCATCAGCACTTTGTCATGCCTTCACCCTGAGTGAGAAGATGTGGGCCAGTGTCCCGCTCGACCCTCACAGTTTACAAAGCATTTATGGTTTCCTCAGGCCTCATCTGGACAGATTTACTGGAGATGGGTCATACACAGAAGGGTTCAGTCCATGAAACTTCTTCTGTGGGAGTTCCTCAGTTCCATGTCCCCGCCCTGTACTCTTCTTCTCATCTGGAGGTCTATGATTCCAATCCCACTCTCGACGGGCTCACGTCTGCACATGTTTGTTCGGGTTTTACAAAACCTTCAACATAAAGGAGGAAAACAGTTTGCTCTGTCTGACTGCTCAGACGTTCTCCACGTTCTCCACGTTCTCCACGTTCTCCACCTCCGCGTTCTCCACCTCCACGTTCTCCACCTCCACGTTCTCCACCTCCACGTTCTCCCCTCCACGTTCTCTCCACCTCCACGTTCTCCACGTTCTCCACGTTCTCCACGTTCTCCACCTCCGCGTTCTCCACCTCCCACGTTCTCCACGTCACTCCACGTTCTCCACGTTCTCCACCTCCACGTTCTCACCTCCGCGTTCTCCACCTCCGCGTTCTCCACCTCCGCGTTCTCCACCTCCGCGTTCTCCACCTCCGTTCTCCACGTTCTCCACCTCCACGTCTCCACCTCCACGTTCTCCCCCTCCACGTTCTCCACCTCCGCGTTCTCCACCTCCGCGTTCTCCACCTCCACCTCCACTCTCCACGTTCTCCACGTTCTCCACGTTCTCCCCTCCGTTCTCCACGTTCTCCACCTCCACGTTCTCCACGTTCTCCACCTCCACGTTCTCCACGTTCTCCACCTCCACGTTCTCCACCTCCACGTTCTCCACCTCCGCGTTCTCAGGAGACGAGATGGATGTTTGGGTTGGTTTGTCATTAATACGTTTTAGAACGTTCTTTCTGTATTTGATCATGATTTTCTTGCTCACAAAAGTCCACTTGACTGACGTAAAAACTCTGATAAATATTGAGCAGAAGAACTGTCCACCGAACAAAAGTAACAAGTAGAACTAAATAAAATGATTATTCTGTGGTTTTTGGTTTCAGACTGGCTCTGTGACTTTTCTCTGGATCCAAACACAGCTAACGGGCTTCTGCTCGTGTCTGAGAGACAAAAACACACTGTGACCCGTCTGGAGGAGGAGCAGGACTATCCAGATCATGAGGACAGATTTACACACAAGCCTCAGGTCCCTGAGCATTCCACTGGCCTGAGGGGGCGCTGTTACTGGGAGCTGGACTGGAGCGGGAAGTGGGTTTATATCGCAGTGAGTTACAGAAGAAATCAGACGCAGAGGAGCGGGACGCGAACGTCTGTTGGTATTACAACGATCAGTCCTGTGTCTGAAGATCCACGACGAAAGAAGTTACTACGTCAGTCACAACTAACAGCACCACACGACTTCTCCTCCCGCGCTGAACACCTGACGCGGCAGCGCGTTCCCCCGAACAGCAGTGGACCATCTGGGCCGTCCCCCGACAGAGAGACGCGTCCCCTGACAGCAGCGGTGGCGCGTTCCCCACAGACAGGAGCGCTCCCACGCGCAGTCCTGCAAGACGCGGGCGGTTCCCCGACAGAGTTGGCGATTGATCTCTTCCACAGTAGCTCCTCTGACAGAGCTCATAGAGGGCTGTCCTTCTGACACGCGTCCTCCGACCAGAACCTACAAGCAGCGCTCCTCCGACAGAAGGGTGACCTCCGCGGCTTCCTCCGACAGCGTGTCCCGACAGAAGCGGGCGCTCCTCCGACAGAAGGGTTGTGTCCTCCGATCGCGATCCTCCGAACAGAACGGTGGCGCGATCCCCGACAGCAGACGGGGTCTCCGACAGCGCCGTCCTCCGACAGCGCGGCGGGTTCCCGAGTCCTCCGACAGACCCGGCGGTCTCCGACAGAGCGGGCGGGGTCCTCCGACACGCAGGGAATCACCGGTGCTCCTCCGCAGATCGGGCGCGTCCTCGACCACAGCGGCGCCCTCCCACAAGAACCGGGCGGGTCCTCGCGACGTCGGGCGGGTCCTCCGACAGAGCTGGTGCGTTCTCCGACAGCGGGCCAGGGTCCTCCGACCAGCGCGGCGCGCGCCTCGACCAGACGACGTGTCCTCCGACCGGCGGCCTCCTACAGCGGCATTACTACTGCGCAGTCCTCCACAGACGCGGGCGCTCCTCCGACAGCGCCGGCGGTCCTCGACAGCGCTGGCGCGCCTCCGACAGAGCGCGGTCTCGACAGCCCGGGCGGTCCTCCGACAAGACAGGCTGCGGTCCTCCGAACAGCGCGGGCGCGTCCCCGACGAGCCGGGCGGGGTCCTCCGACAGCTCGGCGGGCCTCCGACAGCGCGACGTGGCGCGTCCTCCAGCGGGCATCCTCCGACAGCGGGCGTCCTCCGCACGGGTCCGACAGAGCGGGCGGGTCCTCCACAGAGCGGGCGGGTTCCCTACCGACAGCGCGGCGGGCTCCAGCGCTAGGGCGCGTTCCTCCACAGCTCGGGGGCCTACAGCAGACGGGCGGGATCCTCCGACCCAGCTCTGGGCGCGCCCTCCGACAGAGCGCGCGTCCTCGACCACGCCGCTCAGCGGGTCCTCCACAGCGCAGGCGCGGTCCTCCGACAGAGCGGGCGTCCTTCCGACAGCGTGGGCCGGTCCTCCGAACCAGCGCAGGAGCGCGTCTCCGACAGAGCTGGCGGGTCTAACGAAGCCGCGGGCGGTCCTCCGACAGACGTGCGCGCGTCCTCCGACAGCTGCAGGGCAGCGTCCTCCGGACAGAGGCGGGGCCGGTGTCCTCGACCAGTCTGCGGCGGTCCTCCGGACAGCCCCGGGCGCGCTCCGACAGAGCCGGGCGGGTCCTCCCAGAACGCGGGCGGGCTCCGACAGCGCGACGGTCCCTCCGACACGAGCTATCGGGCCGCGTTCCTCCGACAGCGCCAGAGGCGGTCCCCGACAGAGCGGCGGGTCCTCCTCACAGCGGGCGCGCGTCCTCCGACGGTGCGCGTCCTCCGACAGAGCGGGCGGGCGTCCGACAGCGCGGGCGCGTCCTCCGACAGCGCGGGCGGTCCTCCGACAGAGCGGAGCGGGCGCGGTCCTCCGACAGCGCGGGCGGGTCCTCCGACAGAGCGGGCGGTCCTCGGGCGGGTCCTCCGACAGCGCGGGCGGGTCCTCCGACAGAGCGGGTCCTCCGACAGGCGGGTCCTCCGACAGCGGGCGCGGTCCTCCGACAGCGGGCGGGTCCTCCGCGGGCGGGCGCGTCCTCCGACAGAACGGGCGGGTCCTCAAACAGAGTGGGCGTGTTCCTGGATTCTGAGGCTGGAACTCTGTCCTTCTATCAGATCTTCGTTGATGGACTGTTCCACATCCACACCTTCTCCTGCTGCTTTTCTGAGCCTCTGTTTCCTGGGTTTACACTGTGGAAAGGAGGAGACTCTGTGACTGTGGTGAAGAGACACTGAGCTCTTCTCATGGCAGAGAGCCTGGACTTTCAGAGGACCAACGTGTCACTGAAACTTGGACAATACAGATGAGCTGAGGGAACTGAGCTGAGGTTGTGAAGCTGCAGAGAGAGAACGGGAATATGAAGAGCAAGCTTCTGGATATTTCAGAAACAATTGAACTCATGGGGGTCCCTAAGGGCAAGCAGAACAAGGTGAAGGCTAATCCACCAAGCGGCCTGATGATGATGTGGCTCCTAAATCCCCATGATCAGGAACGGGTTCCTTAAACTGCAAGGATCCAAAGGAGAAGGTCTACTTCATCCAGGATCAAGCAGAGTTTTGCTGCGTTTGTGAGGAATTTAAGGAGAAAACTACGACACGCTTTGCTTTTCCTGTTGGAGATGTGAAGGTCAAAACATGTCCTCTTCTCCCAACATGCAGAGTGGGGCTTTGTCCTTGTGACATTAGGAGACATTACTATTATATTCATATTGGACATTTGTCATATTGTAGTACATTAGTGGACAATTTATACACAAAACAAAACTGCATAATACTGCACAGGATGTTCCCGAGTATTATTCACAAGCAAGTTTTACAGTAATGACATGTATTTATATTCTGCTAAATATTTGTCCATTATTCTTTTCTTAAAGATACTTTTAAACTGAAATAGAGGTGTCTTTTTTGACCTCGTTGCAAACACTATTCCATAATATATATATATATATATATATATATTATATATATATATATATATATATATATTATATATATATATATATATATATATATATATATATATTATATATATATATATATATATATATATATATATATATATATATATATATATATATATATATATATATATATATATATATATATATATATATATATATATATATATATATACACACACACACACATAATGTTCCCTCAGCGTCGTTCTCACATAAAGTTATATGTACTTTCTCTGGGTAAACTGTCTTCAGTGATTGGCTCGTCACCCCCCCAAACGGGAACCCATTCAAAAGGCTTCTTTTTGAAATTCTTGTCAAAATGTGCGGCTTTGACACAAACTTACACACAACTATTGATGTTCCACTTCTGAAGACGATTCTCGCCAAATTTGAGGAGGAGTTTGTAAAAGTACAACATTAAGTCATGTTTTGCAAACTTTGATCCAATATGGCTGACATTTGGTTGGGCGGACGGCATTGCCGTAATAATATCTTTTACTTCTCTTGTCACCATCTTCCTCTGCGCCAAATTTCATCATTCTACGATCAGATTATTTTTGGGCCATTTCCACATTCAGGACTGAGATGGGTCTATGTGAGGCACAGTCCAGTGGGTCCTTCCCCTCTTTAGGCCTTAAGCAGATGATGGCTTCTTTCACACTCGGAGGATCTGAGCTTTTCTAAGGCCCAGTTCAAAGTGTGTGTTTAGAGCTTGAGACCACTCTGAGGTGGTCCCGTCGCTCCTGCAGATTTACTGTTTTTAGTCTCTGGATTGGACCTTGTATTTCCAACACTGTAATTTCACCTTTATTTTGTTCTTCTGAAAGAACAGGCCAATTGGTGTCCAGAAAGGAATTCATATCATCCTGTTTATCTGCCGAGATTTTAGAACATTTTTCACAATTACATTGAGGTTTTCGTTGAACAAAAGTGTCAGTTAAGTGTCAACTGTCTGTCGCACACTGATGACATCACAGAGGGATTCAGCTCGACATCCTGTCATTTTAAACTTTTATTTTTCAAAGTTTCTTCACAAACTGCAACTTAAAAGAAGTCAAACTGATCAATATGTAGTACAGGTGCCCTCCCACCAAACGAAGTCAGGTTCTAAACACATTCAGACGGACTTTAGCGTGATTAAGTGTCACTTTTAGTCGACTAAACAAAACATTTGAACCAATAAGGTCCAGATCAGGCTCTGGTCGAGTTCTGGTGAGAGCTGAAACGACTCATCGTGACTCTTTAATCCGACAGTCGACTCGCTCAGTGAAAATACTGAAAAGCTTTTTAAAATAAATAATACAGTTTTATTTGAGTTAAACATGTTTAAAAGTCACATCCATCATAGTTCTAAAACTGTCTTCAAAGTGTGGTCAGCAGATGAAGAAGATGTCCTCCAGGATGCGACTTTCCTCCAGCTCCTGCGGCGTCTGAGGGTCAAAGGACAGAGGGGCGTGGCTTCTGACGGGGGTAGGGTCACAGGAGCGGGGAGGCCGCAGTGACGCTTTAGGCCTGCGGGTGGAGCTCCTCTGTTTGGAGCTGGGACAAACAGGACTGAAGATCTCCAGTAACTCGGACAAGGACAGATCCAGCCTGGAACAGAGTCAGGTCTGGTTCACACGGCAACGTCAGGAAAACACCTAAACCATGAGAAGAGAAACTGCACGGTGCTTCTGAAGTTTGGACAGGCGTCTGCTCCAGCAGCACAAGCAGAGTTATATATGAGTCCGTTTCCCCGGAGACTGAAGCGTCTCGAGTCCGTTTCCCCGGAGACTGAAGCGTCTCGAGTGTTTCCCTGGAGACTGAAGCGTCTCGAGTCTGTTTCCCTGGAGACTGAAGCGTCTCGAGTCTGTTTCCCTGGAGACTGAAGCGTCTCGAGTCTGTTTCCCCGGAGACTGAAGCGTCTCGTGAAAGCGTCTCGAGTCCGTTTCCCGGAGACTGAAGCGTCTCGAGTGTGTTCCCTGGAGACTGAAGCGTCTGTCGAGTCCTGTTTCCCCGGAGACTGAAGCGTCTCGAGTCCGTTTCCCCGGAGACTGAAGCGTCTCGAGTGTTTCCCTGGAGACTGAAGCGTCTCGAGTCTGTTTTCCGAGACTCGAGTGTTTCCCGGAGACTGAAGCGTCTCGAGTCTGTTTCCCTGGAGACTGAAGCGTCTCTCTCGAGTGTTTCCCTGGAGACTGAAGCGTCTCGAGTCTGTTTCCCTGGAGACTGAAGCGTCTCGAGTCTGTTTCCCTGGAGACTGAAGCGTCTCGAGTCTGTTTCCCTGGAGACTGAAGCGTCTCGAGTCTGTTTCCCTGGAGACTGAAGCGTCTCGAGGGTCTGTTCTCCTTGGAGACTGGAGACTGAAGCGTCTCGAGTCTGTTTCCCTGAGACTGAAGCGTCTCGAAGTCTGTTCCCTGGAGACTGAAGTCGTTCTCGAGTTCTGTTTCCCTGGAGACTGAAAGCGTTCTCGAGTCTGTTTCCCTGGAGACTGAAGCGTCTCGAGTGTTTCCCTGGAGACTGAAGCGTCTCGATGTTTACCTGGAGACTGAAGCGCTCTCGAGTGTTTCCCTGGAGAACTGAAGCGTTCTCGATTGTTTACCTGGAGACTGAAGCGTCTCGAGTGTTTCCCTGGAGACTGAAGCGTCTCGAGTCCGTTTCTGGAGACTGAAGCGTCTCGAGTCCGTTTCCCTGGAGACTGAAGCGTCTCGAGTGTTCCCTGGAGACTGAAAGCGTCTCGAGTCCGGTTTCCCTGGAGACTGAAGCGTCTCGAGTCCGTTTCCCTGGAGACTGAAGCGTCTCGAGTCGCGCCCTTTCCCTGGAGACTGAAGCGTCTCGAGTCCGTTTCCCTGGGGACTGAAGCTCTCGAGTCGTTTCCTTGACTGAAGCGTCTCGAGTCCGTTTCCCTGGAGACTGAAGCGTCTCGATTGTTTACCTGGAGACTGAAGCGTCTCGAGTCTGTGCGTCGACATCCACTGTTTCTCCCATCAGTTTCGATGGAAAATTCCTGGAACACAAAGAAATGAAAGAATTGAAATGTCTTAGTTGTTAGACGGGCTCACATTTATTTGATCCTCCTTTACGCGTACGGCAAAAGTCTCGTGTAGTATTTCTACTAGTACTAGTACAAGTACAAGTACTATAGTGTTCTTCATGTATCGCTTTAGGAAAGAGAAGAGAGAACATTCACCTGACTTGTTTTTACTACAGAGAAACCCAAAAGGATAGATCAAGGAGAACACGAGCGGAGAACACAAGCAGAGAACAACAGCGGAGAACACCAGCGCGAGAACATCCAGCGGAGAACACCAGCGGAGAACGCAAGCAGAGAACACCAGCGGAGAACGCAAGCAGAGAAACACCAGCGGAGAACATCAGCGGAGAACACCAGCGGAGAACACCAGCGGAGAACACCAGCGGAGAACACAAGCAGAGAACACAAGCGGAGAACACCAGCGAGAGAACACCAGCGGAGAACATCAGCGGAGAACACCAGCGGGAGAACACCAGCGGAGAACACCAGCGGAGAACACCAGCGGAGAACATCAGCGGAGAACACGGAGAACATCAGCGGAGAACATCAGCGGAGAACACCAGCGGAGAACACCAGCGGAGAACACAGCGGAGAAGCGGAGAACATCAGCGGAGAACACCAGCGGAGAAACAGCGAGCGGAGAACACGACGGAAACATCAGCCGAGAACACGAGCGGAGACACCACGGAGAACACCAGCGGAGAACACGAGCGGAGAACACGAGCGGAGAACATCAGCGGAGAACACGAGCGGAGACACCAGCGGAGAACACCAGCGGGGAACACGAGCGAAGAACACCAGCGGAAACACCAGCGAGAAAACACGAGCGGAGAAACATAGGCTGGTCTTTACAAAGAAATCTGTCCTGTAGATTTACCTGTTCGACTTGTCCTCCTCTGCTCTTCCTCTCTGCTTGTCCTTCCTCTGCTCTTCCATCTCTGGTCCTCCTCTGCTCCTCCTCTCTGGTCCTCCTCTGCTCTTCCTCTCTGTCCTCTCTGTCCTCCTCTGCTCTCTCCTCTCTGGTCCTCCTCTGCTCCTCCTCTCTGGTCCTCCTCTGCTCTTCCTCTCTGGTCCTCCTCTGCTCTTCCTCTCTGGTCCTCCTCTGCTCTTCCTCTCTGGTCCTCCTCTGCTCTTCCTCTCTGGTCCTCCTCTGCTCTCTCCTCTCTGGTCCTCCTCTGCTCCTGCTCGCTCAGTCTTCTCTGCAGTCTCTCTCTCTCCTGCTCCAGTTGGATCTTCTGCATCAGCAGCTGGTTCTTCTTCTGGTCCCAGTCCTGGGGCTCGAGCTGAGGACTAGAGGAACCTGCTGTGGACCTGGCCTGGGCACTGCCATTGGTCAGAGGATGAGTGTCGTATCCACTGTCTGGACCTGGATCACAGTGTGGACTTGGATCTGGACCTGGACCTGGATCACAGTGTGGACTTGGATCTGGACCTGGACAGGAGAAGAGCAGTTCCTGAGGTTTGTTTCCGCAGCACAGACAGGCCTCAGTGGCTTCTCTAGACACAAGAGCTGCCCTGAGGCGGGGCACGCGGGGCACAGAGGGCACAGAGGGCACAGAGGGCACAGAGGGCACAGGAGCAGCAGGAGGAGGGGGGCGGGTGCTTGGGTGCTGGACCTGAGGACAGAGAGGAGGATTTCACTTTATAACAAATCTTCAGGAGCCTGTACCATTTTTACTCGAGTCATTCCCTACAGGCGATGTGAGCCTCTAGACGGGACCACCTCAGAGTGGTATGAAGCTCGAAAAGAAACAAATCTTTGAACTGGGCCTTAAAAAAGCTCAGATCCTCCAGTGTGAAAGGAGCATGATATCCTTCAGACCTAAAGGACCGACTTGACTGTGCCTCACACAGACCCATCTCAGTTCTGAACGTGGACTATCGCTGGACAAATTTAAAATTGGTGATTTAATCATAAAAAATACTGGGGCTCTTTACAATGGTCCAAAATCAAGAATCTGCTACGTAGATGATTATATTTAACCAAACCAGACTTTTCTATAACCAATGAGATGCATTCAAAAAATTGATACAAATTCTCTCATTCTGGCAATACCCTTTGACCTTTAAAAAGACCTATCCATTTAAATGGCAATAAAGATCCATCAACAATCTTAGAGAAAAACTACACTCCTTTTTTCTCCTACTATAAAGAGAGATCCTGAAAAATGGACTCTGATCCAGACTTGAGTCCAAGTCAAAGGACTGAAACTATGAATGTCTCGCCCAGATTTCTCTCTCTGTTCCAGACTCTGTTTGAGTGGAATAAAACAAGCTCTAGATTTGTGTGACGAGGAAAGAAACCTCGAATCGGATTTAGAACTCAATGAGCGAAAGAAAAAGGAGGCGGGGCTTTATTTCAGCTCCAATCAGAGCGTTGCTGGAGCGACCCAGAATATGAAGCTCAATGGAAACATACTGAGAGTAATGCTATGCCGGGGGTTCCTGTGCAGGCCTTACTGGCACATGACAGACGCTTGGGTCATGAGGAGGAAGTGAAGAATCCCTGGGTCAAACCTGTGCTTACGACGTGGAAGGAGCTGATCACAAACATACACACATATTTAGTGGCCGTAGCTGTGCCGAAGCCAAATTCCGCCAGATCTTGGAAGCTAAGTAGGTCAGGCAGCCTCACTTCCGTCAGTCTGCCCCCTATTGTTGCCTTTCAACAATAATATCTCTATAACTCCAGAAATTATATTCAAGATAAGTATATGTACGTTATTAAATCATATATATAAATAACTGGGAACATAAAGCACCTGAGGCTGTCGAGCTGCTGAAGGACAGGTGCTGGTGCCATGGGTTCTTTGTGCAGTGATGGGTAATAGGACCATGCCGTGCGTGGTGACTGTAATGTGCCTTGTGTCCATGAGGTGGCGGCCAGGCTGAAGGTAGGAGCCGTTCAAACCCAGAGAAGTTTCTTTGGCTGCCCAGACGTGTGAAGCCTCTGCTGTGAGCTGGACCTGGACACAGACGCGGGACACAGGCAGGGACACAGGCACGGGGGACACAGGCGGGGACACAGGCGCGGGACACAGACGCGGGAACAGGCAGGGGACACAGGACAAGGGACAGCAGACAGGGACACAGGCAGGGGACATAGCAGGCAGGGGACACAGGGCGCGGGACACAGGTACGCGGGACACAGGCAGGGACACAGGCAAGGGGACACAGGCAGGGGACACAGGCTAGCGGAGGACAACAGGCCAGGGACCAGACGCGGTGACTACAGCAGGGGAAACACAGAACGTGGGACATCAGGCAGGGTGACAGCAGACAGGGGACTAAGGCGCGGGGACACAGACAGGGCACAGGCGCTGAGGACATCAGACCCGGGATCCAGAACGCGGGTACACAGGCGCGGGTACACAGCGCGGGGGCACACAGGTTCGCGGGAGCCAGGCGCGGACGATCAGACAGGGGACATCAGGCGCCGGGGTGAACATTACTGGTCGAGGTGCAGTCGGGCCCCAGGCAATGGCGGTGTATTCACTAGACAGGTGGGACACATGGGCAGCCTGAGGACGCATATATGTGTATCCACGGCAGGAGACTATGACCTATGATCATCTCGGCCAGGTGAGCCTAGTGCATCTACCTAGCCACATGTGGTGTCGCAGTCCTTGTGCTGCCTGTGCTCTCCTGGCCTGTGTGCTGTCCTCGGGACAGTCAGGCAGAGGGACACAGGCGTGCAGGGTACCATTAAGGTGTACGCGCACATAAGGGACTAGCACGGGCAGGGGACACAGGCGAGAGCTCTCGGGTGGACCCATGCTATGGCTGCGGTGAACACAGGCCGCCTGCGGTGTATCGATCAGGCGCCCCGGGAAGAGCGCCTGTGGTCAGCCGCCCCGCTGTGGGCAGCAGCTAGCCGCGCGCGGAGAGCAGGCGAGGGAGACCCTAGCGGGCCTGGTCGTGGGCGGTCCGGCAGCCTAGTGTTCCGCTGCGCCATGTCGGTCGCGGAACACAGGCCGCGGGACACAGGCGCGGGGACCGCGCTGTGATCCGCGTGCTGGGTGTATCAACCGCGAGGCGCGGGACACAGGCGCGGGATGTGGACCTGTGATGCCTGTGCGCGTGCTCCCGGCCGTGTGGACCACGCGCGCGGGTACACAGGCGCGGGTACAATCGACTAGGGCGCGGGACAGAGGCCGCGGGAGACTAGGCGTGCGGAACAACAGCGCCGGGAATCACGGCGCGGGACACAGGCGCTGGTGTGTCCCGGGTCGATGGCTACCAGGCGCGGACCTGGCGACCTGGACTAGGTCGCGGGCATGACTCAGGTGTCGGATCCGCCTGCGGTAGACGATGTCGGCCGCGCCGCGGCGTGATAGTCCTTATCGGCGTGCACGGTCTGTGTCACTCAGGCGCTGGTGAAGACTAGCTGCCTCGCCCTAGCGTCGGTGCAGACGGCGCGGGAGACAGGCGCGGGGGACCACTAGGCGTGGCCAGGCGCGGGACTACTGGGTAGTGCCGCATAGCTGAGGGCGCGGTGCCTAATGTCATTGTCTCAGCCGCGTTGACCTCTCCTTGTCTGCTATGGTCCGCCACATGCAGCGTCGCGGGACACAGGCGCGGGACACAGCACGGGACACGGCAGGGGACACAGGCGCGGGACACAGGCAGTTTAGATGATCCTCAAGAGAAACAGAAGCAGGTCCTGTGAGCTATGACTTGCCTGTGCGTCCAGTTTGTCCTGCTGCTCTTGGAGGTAAAGCTGGTACAGATTCAGCAGCTCCTGACAATGTCTGTACTGCTGCTGCAGACCTGACACAGCGTTAAGGAATCAAAAGATACACCACCAAGAAACTCTAAACTCTAAATATCATGCCAGAGGCTCAAGGACGGCAGACTTAACCCTTTCCTCTCGAACCAAAACGACAACACGAATCGGATCCCACACATGCTCCAAATCGGCCCTAAAAACCAGTACTGAACGATCCATCGCCCCGTCTCCTGTGCTGACCTTCGTGCCCGTGAAAGGATACTCTCTCGTTCCTGAGCGATGACGAGGTTTTGCTCTTCCAGCTCCAGAATCTTCTGCTCAAACTGGCCCTGCTCGTCCCTGAAGCGCTGCACAGACTCGTCCTTCTCCTCGCTCACTCTGAGGACAAAATATCCCATTATACACTACGGCGATATGGCGGTTAAGTACTGCGCTAATCGATATTATAGCGATTTGGAATGTACCTTCATGCTGCGCTTCTCAAACTGTGGCACGTCTTTGAGATTCTAGTCTTTGCTTAGATTTTAGTCCCTTTTATCCACATTTATGTCCTTTTTGGTTTATTCTTTAGATGGAACTGTCATCGATCATGTCTTAGTCCTGATTTAGTCCTGGAGTAGTCCTTTTTCAGACCAGGTTTAGATCAGAGGGTGCTCGGACGGCCTTCTTAGGTCTTACTTGGTAAAACACTGCTTTAAAGTTTCAGTCAAACGGTGTCAAAATAAAACGGTGTCAAAATAAAAATCAAGACCATTCTAGACTGAATAAGGAAAATCACCAATACAATCGGTTTTCATTTAAAAACTAAAATAAACTATGCTTTAGAACACCGCTGTTTATACAGCATTAATGTTTAGTTTTGAACTGTTAATTGCTATGACAACAGTCCTAATCCCTGTGGCCCTGACACCCGGGTCAGACGCAGGTCGGGTCTGAACACTGTGAAAGCCGCGGGTCGGGTCTGAACACTGTACCTGGCGAGCTCCTGGACGTACCTGGCGAGCTCCTGGACGTACCTGGCGAGCTCCTGGGCGTACCTGGCGAGCTCCTGGGCGTACCTGGCGAGCTCCTGGACGTACCTGGCGAGCTCCTGGACGTACCTGGCGAGCTCCTGGACGTACCTGCGACGCTCCTGGACGTACTGGCGAGCTCCTGGACCGTACCTGGCGAGCTCCTGGACGTACCTGGCGAGCTCCTGGACGAGGCTTGCGATCCTCTTCTTATCTTCAGGACACAGGTCTTTCAGACAGATGGCGCTCTTCTCCCTCTCCATCTGAACAAACACAAAACACTCACACAATGATGAAGTCGACCAGAACACATTTTCAGATCTAAATGTTTAAACTTTAAAGTCTTTCAACTATTTTGAATTTGCAATGTATTTTCTTGCCTCTAAGCTCCATCTGAGCTTCACAAACACATAATCTGGGGTTAAGTGTGTAATGTATCTGCAGATAAACGTATAAACTATTGTGGGCTCAACATTTCTTTGAGTATTTGTCCAGTAAAACCAAAAATTCACCACGTGTGTGTCATAACGTGCTGCTAATGCTGCATTCCAGTTGAAAATTCATTTTGGAACATTTTAGAAGCCAGCGTTTATCCGAGTCAGATAATCCACCATCTGCTCCTGCATTTGGATAATCCTGCCATTTGAATGTTCTATGACGCTAATGTCACTAACATCATTATCGTTTTACTTCCATTAAGTTGCAGTTCGTGAAGAAAGGAAGTAAAATTATAAACTTTACACAAACGGGCAAAATGTTTTGTCAAATCTGAAATATAAATGTTTTCAGTTTGTTTTAGTCACATGTGCGTTAAAACTGTCAGAGACTTTAAATCTTCAAATGCAGTCAAACCCCCCGTTAAATGTACCGCATGCTTTTACAGTGACATTCTGAGGTCACATCATGTTCCGCTCACACTTTTGGGAAGGTTCTGGGTTTGGACTCGACGCTTCACCTTTGGCTGTGTTGGAAAAGCTGAAGTCGGCTCGTCGGCTGCAAAGAGTGAGAAGTTCTGAGATCCGCTGACCTCTGACCTCTGCCTCGGCCTCTGCTCAGAACGCGTTCCTCTTCTGTCAGAGCTGCGACGTTTGGACTGGAACGGAGGTCCTCGGGTCACACCTGCAGAAGCAGAGGCCGAATACCTTTTATTGACAACATCTAAGACTAAGAACAGCAGGACGACAAACCATGATCATGTTTGTCATGTTCTACTTCCTGTGTCAAAGCAGAAAAACTATATTGTAGTTCAAATGAAGATTTGTAGTTTTTCCTTGTCTTAAAGTGCATAAAACAACTCTTTGCACAACAGTGAGTAGTTAAAAATTATTATTTAAGAATTTGCTAAAAATCATGTCTAATTTTGGGCTCCTTCTGCGTGAAACCACCGTGGACTCCTTCCACTTCCTCGGCACCTCCATCACCCAGGACCTCAAGTGGGAGCCCTCCATCAGCTCCCTCATCAAGAAGGCCCAGCAGAGGATGTACTTCCTGCTGCAGCTGAGGAAAGCCAAGCTGCCAGCGCAGATGATGGTGCAGTTCTACACGGCCATCATTGAGTCCATCCTCACCTCCTCCATCACCGTGTGGTACGCTGGGGCCACAGCCAGGGACAAACAGAGACTACAGCGCCCTCTGCTGGAGCCACAGCCAGGGACAAACAGAGACTACAGCGCCCTCTACAGCTGACCCTTCTCACCCTCAGGCAGGAGGCCACTCCCCACAGGCAGGAGGCCACTCCCCACAGCAGGAGGCCACTCCCTACAGGCAGGAGGCCACTCCCCTCAGGCAGGAGGCCACTCCCCTCAGGCCAGGAGGCCACTCCCCACAGGCAGGAGGCCACTCCCCACAGGCAGGAGGCCACTCCCCACAGGCAGGAGGCCACTCCCCACAGGCAGGAGGCCACGGCTGTTGGACTCATGAACACTTTATTCAAACCAATAACCATTCATTTCACTATTTACACTATTTCTGACCAACTGTAAATTATTAGTAAATCCTAAACTTTATGCATTCCCCTTTTGATATATTTTGCTACTTTTATATTCACTGCTGTGTGTTGCAAACGCCAAAACAAGTTCCTAGTTTGTGAATTTTCAATGGAAATAAACCTTTTTCTGAGTTGGTTTAGTCCAAATATTAGCTTTATTTACCTCATGTTCTATAACACCAAATCAAGTAATAATGAGAGAGCATGAAAACCTTACACGCACTTGAATGTTACATTTATTATTTATTTAAAGTTATTTCTTTCTATTCATGATGGCGCTTTGCTACTCAAGTTTAACTGGAATGATCAATATTCTACTAAACGTATATCATTTAAACTTAGTTGTTAAAACAAAGTCTTTCATAAATAAGAAAAGATAATTGTGAATAACTTACAATGACTTTATAAGTTAGAGTAACTGTTGCTCACCCCGAACAAGCACCAAAGGCTGCTCTTCATCCGACACTACAGAAAAATAACACAAACAAACAAAGTTACTGAAGATAAATCTTTCTAAGAATCATTAACACCAAAACAAACAAGTCTGAAACTAACTTAACAACAGAAAACGGGCCTCAAATATCTCTAAACCGTTCACTTTCACATGAATACTGGACCAGATCGTATTTACGACATGTTTCGTGATGAATTATGCGTTTATTGACGCGAAAATCACCGTCATTCATCCAAAATATCCCACTTTTCTGCAGATTTGTCGCCGCCGCCATTTGGAATCAACCGCCGCTCCGGAAGCGTCGCTACGGCACGTAACTCCGCCTCTTTCACAAAACGCGCACACTGATTGGCTGAAGGAGGAAATACAGCCCTCTCATTGGCTGATGCTTCTGTCCGTCAGCACGGCACTTCCGTTGTTTAGATGCGGCGGAAGCAGGAGGATGCCACTGTAGGACACGTCAGCTCCAGATGGGGGCGGTAATGCGCATGTTTATATTTGCCACCCGGCAAAAAACACCCACGAGAAGTAGAAGAAGCGGGAGGCTGCTTTATATCAACAATAAACACAAAAACTGAAATATATTCAACAAAACCATCCGAATGGACGACGTAAAGGACGACGCGGCGTTCAAAGGCGTCGCGGAAAGACTGACTCTCGGGATCACGCGTATTCTCGGTGCGTGTTAAGGCTGTTTCACACCAGAAATGAACGTTTTGCGGGTTTAGTACGGAGCCTTGGCGCTAATGCGAAGTGTTTGTGTGTTTGTTGTGTGTCGTTGTGTTCGTTGTGTGCAGAAAACATGGCTGGCGTGGCGGATGTGCGCTTTGCAGAAAGAGAACCTGCGGAAAAGAGAAGTCTGTTGTCCTGGGAACAAGTGAGGAAGTGCGATTAAGAACGAGTCAGTGAAAGCCTCAGACACATGTGAGCGTCCTCCAGGGGGCGCTGCGCTCAGACACATGTGAGCGTCCTCCAGGGGGCGCTGCGCTCAGACACATGTGAGCGTCCTCCAGGGGGCGCTGTGCTCAGACACATGTGAGCGTCCTCCAGGGGGCGCTGTGCTCAGACACATGTGAGCGTCCTCCAGGGGGCGCTGTGCTCAGAAACAATGTGAGCTTGTCCTCACAGGGGGCGCTGGTGTCCAGACACTGGTGAACGTCCTCCAGGGGAGCGCTGTGCCTCAGACCACATTGTGAAGCGTATACCTCACAGGGGGCGCTTGTGCTGCAGAGACTACACATTGAGCGTCCAGTTGCAACTGGGGGGCTGTTGCTACAATGAGGCGTCCACCAGAGGGGTTGCTACAGAGGCTCCTCCAGGGGGCGCTAATGCTCAGACACACGTGAGCGTCCACCAGGAGGCGCCGCGCTCTCAAAACACATGTGAGCGTCCTCCAGGGGGTGCCGTGCTCAGACACGTGTGAGCGTCCTCCAGGGGCGCCCGCGCTCAGACACAATGAGAGCGTCCTCCAGGGGGCGCTGTGCTCAGACACACCGTGAGCGTCCTCCAGGAGGCGCCGCGCTCACCGACACGTGTGAGCGTCCTCCAGGGGGTGCCGTGCTCAGACACGTGTGAGCGTCCTCCAGGGGGCGCCGCGCTCAGCACAGTGTGGAGCGTCCTCCAGGGGCGCCGCGCTCAGACACATGAGAGCGCTCTCTCAGGGGGCGCCGCGTCAGACACGTGTGAGCGTCCTCCAGGGGGCGCCGCGCTCAGACACATGAGGAGCGTCCTCCAGGGGGCGCCGTATGAATGTATTTCTTTTCCAGAAAAACACGTGTATTTTACCTGAAGATCTGCGAGACTTCTACCTCACGACAGACGGACTCACTTCTGAACTGGAACGTAAAATTAGACAGTAAGTTTATTAATCATTCATTGGATATTTATAATGTTGTATATGTATATAATGTATGGTGTGTATATATAAAGTGTATATATGTATGTAATGTGCTTAAAAAAAAACAAACCTTCATTTAAAGACATTTAAAGGGTTCCATTTTCAGGCGATTCATCAAATAGTTCAAGGCGTAAAAGAGAAGAGTGCAAAGACCATCCTTCAGTCTCAGACCAAAACAAAGAGTTTTTAGCTTATCAGTGTAATGCCTCATTCGTCCAGGAGGGGTCCATTGTAGAAAAAGCTTCAGTTGTTTCATCTGGACTCTGTTTTGGAAAAAATAAACATTTCATTCTCAATCTGTGGAAACGAGTCTGAGAACTCAGGTTTATATCCTCCTCTGTGTAAACCCCCCGCCCACAGGGTGGGCTCATGAGGTACCTGAGTACTGCAACTTAGATTTGAACATTGCCAGAGCAGAACCGGTCTCACATCCTCAGGAACTGGTCCAGATTTGAGCTGCAGAAAACTGAAACGCAGATTTTAGTCCTGACTCTGGCACCAGCAGGAGGCCGTCCAGTGTTCGCCTGATCTGGCACCAAGGAGGCGGTCCTGTTAGTCCTGACTCTGGCACCAGCAGGAGGCCGGTCCTGTTAGCCTGGACTCTGGACCAGCAGGAGGCCGGTCCATGTTCAGTCCTGACTCTGGCACCAGCAGGAGGCCGTCCATGTTCAGTCCTGATCTGGCACCAGCAGGAGCCGTCATGTTCAGTCCTGACTCTGGACCAGCAGGAGGCCGGTCATGTTAGTCCTGACTCTGGCACCAGCAGGAGGCGGTCCATGTTTAGTCCTGACTCTGGCACCAGCAGGAGGCCGTCCATGTTCAGTCTGACTCTGGCACCAGCAGGAGTGTCATGTCGTCCTGACTCTGGCACGCAGGCTCATGTTCAGTCCTGATCTGGCACCAGGACGTCATGTTGCTGATCGGCACCAGCAGGAGGCGTCCATGTTAGTCCTGCTCTGGCACCAGCAGGAGGCAGGTCCATTGTTAGTCCTGATCTGGCACGCAGGAGGCCGGTCCATGTTCAGTCCTGACTCTGGCACCAGCAGGAAGGCGCGGTCCATGTTCAGTCCTGACTTGGGCACCAGCAGGAGGCCGGTCATGTTAGTCCTGACTCTGGGCCCAGCAGGAGCTGGCCATGTTTAGTCTGACTCTGGGCACCAGCAGGAGGCCGGTCCATGTTTAGTCCTGACTCTGGCACCAGCAGGAGGCCGGTCCATGTTTAGTCCTGACTCTGGCACCGGCAGGAGGCCGGTCATGTTCAGTCCTGACTCTTGGGCACCAGCAGGAGGCCGGTCCATGTTTCAGTCCTGACTCTGGGCACCAGCAGGAGGCGGTCCATGTTTAGTCCTGACTCTGGCACCAGCAGGAGGCCGTCCATGTTTAGTCCTGACTCTGGGCACCAGCAGGAGGCCGGTCCATGTTTAGTCTGACTCTGGCACCAGCAGGAGGCGGTCCATGTTTAGTCCTGACTCTGGCACAGCAGGAGGCCGGTCCATGTTTAGTCTGACTCTGGCAACCAGCAGGAGCCGGTCCAATGTTTAGTCCTGACTCTGGCACCAGCAGGAGGCCGGTCCATGTTTAGTCCTGACTCTGGCACCAGCAGGAGGCCGGTCCATGTTTAGTCCTGACTCTGGCACCAGCAGGAGGCCGGTCAATGTTTAGTCCCTGACTCTGGGCACCAGCAGGAGGCGGTCCATGTTTAGTCCTGACTCTGGGCACCAGCAGGAGGCCGGTCCATGTTTAGATCCTGACTCTGGCACCAGCAGGAAGGCCGGTCCATGTTATGTCCTGACTCTGGCACCAGCAGGAGGCCGGTCCATGTTTAGTCCTGACTCTGGGCTTACCAAAGCAGGAGGCCGGTCCATGTTTAGTCCTGACTCTGGGCACCAGCAGGGAGGCCGTTCCATGTTTAGTCCTGACTCTGGCACCAGCAGGAGGCCGGTCCATGTTTTAGTCCTGACTCTGGCGACCAGCAGGAGGCCGGTCCATGTTTAGTCCTGACTCTGGCACCCAGCAGGAGGTCCGGTCCATGTTTAGTCCTGACTCTGGCACCAGCAGGAGGCCGGTCCATGTTTAGTCCTGACTCTTGGGCACAGCAGGAGGCCGGTCCTGTTTAGTCCTGACTCTGGAGCACCAGCGGGGCGGCTCCTGAGGTCCTCAGAGTCCGAGGATGGTTCATATGGCACTAACATGTCGCAGATGTACTTGGTGCTAGGCCATGGAGAGAAGCTTGTACACAAGCAGAGCGGTCTTTGAAGTCTATTCTCTGAGCCACAGGGGGCAGTGCAGAGACCTGAGCACAGGACTAATGTGATCGTGTGTGTGTGTGTGTGTGTGTGTGTGTGTGTGTGTGTGTGTGTGTGTGTGTGTGTGTGTGTGTGTTTCAGACGAGAGCGTCCCTTGGTGTTTGAAGCTGAACAGTGTCTCTTGTCTCTCTCCTCTGGTGCCGCCCGCTGTCTTCTTTTTCCTCTTCAAACGCGCCGCTCTCTGTGACTTGGACTGGGACGATAAAGAACCAGGTCTGTGTGTCAGAGACCCACCCCGATGTGTCAGAGACCCTCCCCCGTGTGTCAGAGACCTCCCTCCCGTGTTCAGAAGGCCCTCCCCTCTGTGTCTATGAGACCCTCCCCCTGTGTCAGAGACCCTCCCCCTGTGTCAGAGACCCTCCCCGTGTGTCAGAGGCCTCCCCTTGGTGTCAGAGACCCTCCCCTGTGTCAGAGACCTCCCCCGTGTGTCAGAGACTCCTCCCGTGTGTCAGAGCCCTCCCGTGTGTCAGAGACCTCCCCTGTGTCAGAGGCCCTTACCCCCCTGCTGTCAGATGAGCCTCCCCCTGTGTCAGAGGCCCTCCCCGGGTGCAGGACCCTCCCGCCGTGTGTCAGAGACCCTCCCCCGTGTGTAGAGGCCCTCCCCTGTTTCAGAGGCCCTCCCCCTGTGTCAGAGGCCCTCCCCCTGTGTC
Source organism: Chaenogobius annularis (assembly GCA_015082035.1). Classification (NCBI taxonomy): domain Eukaryota; kingdom Metazoa; phylum Chordata; class Actinopteri; order Gobiiformes; family Gobiidae; genus Chaenogobius; species Chaenogobius annularis. The sequence goes on along the minus strand of BJKM01001067.1, from coordinate 41,735 downwards.
AGAGGACCCTCCCCCTGTGTCAGAGGCCTCCCCTCGTGTGGTCAGAACCCCTCCCGTGTGTCAGAGTGTCAGACCCCTCCCGTGTGTCAGACCCCCCCGTGTGTCGGACCCCCAGTCTAACCCTGTGCTCGTCCTCAGACTCGTCTCTGGTGCCGCACTTTGACTCTCGCAGTCGTGTCTTTGAGCTGGATTCTTGTGGAGGAAATGGGAAAGTGTGTTTGGTTTACAAGAACTGCACTCCAGGTAAAAGTGTTCCACTCGTCCTTTGTGTCGCTCTGGACGAAAACATGACGACGTTTAGAACAAACACAGACCGTTTTCAATCCAAATATTAACAAAAGTAAAAGTCTTTCAGATTTTCACAATAAAACACTTCCTGAATCTCCTGAAGCCTCTTTGTTTGGGTCAAAGTCTCAATGTTCAGTCGACATAATCAGCAGCGAGATCTGGTCTCCTCAGCCCGGTCCTCGGCCCGGTCTCGGCCCGGTCCTCGGCCCGGTCCTCGGCCCGGTCCTCGGCCCGGTCTCGGCCCGGTCTCGGCCCGGTCTCAGCCCGGCTCTTGTGCTTCCTCAGGTGTTGTGGCCCAGAACAGTGAGGTCTGGTTCTTGGACCGGTCTCTGGGTTGGCACTTCCTCACCTCGAGCTTCACCTCGTATTACAGACTCATGATCACACACCTGGGCCTCCCCGAGTGGCAGAGCAACTTCACCCCCTACGGACCCTCGCCACAGGCCAAGGTACTGACCCCTGACCCCTGACCCCGTTTGGTCCCAGGCCCAAAACCCCTTTATCAACCAAGTCTCAGACAGAGACTAAACCCGGACTAAACCCGGACTAAACCCGGACTAAACCCGGACTAAACCACATTGTTCTTATTCCTCCAGCAGTGGGCGTCGCTGTACCAGCCTCTGACCTTTGCCGACCCTCAGGAGCCCCCTTCGGACCCCCACCTGAACCGACTGGACCCGAGCCGAGCCTTCAGGACCAAAACCAAGACTCCGCCGAAGAAGAAGCCCTCGACCCAGAGCGGAGTCGCAGGAACGGGACGAGCCGCCGCGGGAAGAGGAGGAGCCAAGAGGTGACGGGGGGCCGGAGCCTCGGAGGGGGGGCTTCTTCTTCTTAAACCAGGTCTAACCCAGACTTAAATCAGTAAAGATGTATTTATTTATTAATGAATTATTATTTATTTATTTTTTCTTTGAAGATGGTTTGTGGGCCGGATTAAATCGCTTGGAGGGCCTGATTTGGCCCCCGGGCCACATGTTGAATTGTCATAGTCTGTCTTTGATCTGGATTATTTATTCAATTGTGATGGCCCTGCACACAGAGCTCCAGTAGAGGGCGCAAGGACTTGAGCGGCTGCTTACACCACCTGATGATGTCACGAGGTGGTCCAGTGTTGAGCGTTGTCGAGGGAAACGACATGATCTTCTGTCTGACACGTGCGAATAAAAGAAAACACAATGTCCAAAGAAAGTTTGAAATGTTTTTATTTTATATCAAAATTATACCATTTTTCCACAATATTTCTGACTGAAAAAAGCTGCCGCTTTTTGACACAATAACACACAACCGCTGGGGACAACACAACAGTCGTGATATGCAGAGGTTGTGTGACGAAATGTGTGACGAAATGTGACACTGTGTGTGTGTGTGTCTGTATGTCTCTGTGTGTGTGCGTGTCCCTCTGTGCGTGTCTCTCTGTGCGTGTCCCTCTGTGTGTCCCTCTGTGCGTCTCCCTGTGTGCGTCCCTGTGTGTGTCTCTGTGTGTCCCCCTCTGTGTGTCCCTCTCTGTGTGTGTCTGTGCGTGTCCCTCTGTGCGTGTCCCTCTCTGTGTGTCCCTCTGTGTGTGTCTGTGCGTGTCCCTCTGTGTGTGTCTCTCTGTGCGTGTCTCTCTGTGCGTGTCTGTGCGTGTCTCTCTGTGCGTGTCTGTGCGTGTCTCTCTGTGCGTGTGTGTCCCTCTGCGTGTCCCTGGTGTGTCTCTCTGTGTCTCTGCTGTGTGTGTGTTACTGCGCCTCACACTTGACCACGACGTCAGTGCTTGTGGTTTCCCTCTGCTCGTTCGCAGCTGCAGACATGTTCCATGTGAGCTTTGTGCTGGTTCCACACCACGCAGTTGTCACTTTGTCCAGCGGCTCGTTCTCTCTGTTCTCTTCTGGTCCGGGCAGTTCCTTTCCGTCTCACGACTGGAGCAAAGAGGGCTCAGGGAGCGGCGGGTGGTGCAGCTGAACAGGAGCTTTTATAGAGTCCTGAACGCGCAAGCAGACTGCCCCGACACAGGGGGCGAACCAGCGGAACCACACCAAGCCGCCGGCAGCTATGCAAAGAGAAGGAGGAGTTAGAATGATGCTAACAGCTATGATGGCTAAAGGATGTTTGACAGCAGCTGAGATGACATCATGAGAAGACGGCCCCTGGATTTGGTCCGGGCTTGCGCTCGTCCATTTCTTCCTGTGGCTACAAGTTGCAAACAGAGGAGTTGGAAGCAGTCCTAAATGAGGCTACAAACATGTGCTGCTTGATCATTTAGCTGAGCGGTTTTACCTGAAGACGTCGGGGGCCCTGCTGCGATGGCGTGAACATCCGGGGCCCGATGTCTCTGGTGGGGTGATGGCGTAGCCGCTGTTGGCGCGGCAGACATCCCGATGAGCAGCACCAAGTCAGCCCGCGGCCACAGGCTCGTCCCCCTGCAGGACACGGCATGGTTCCTGCGGTCAGAGAGAGCGAGAGACAGGAGCAGCAGCATGGCCGTACCGAACACTGCAAGAGACGAGTATATGAGAGAGCAGCCAAGCATGGCCGACCAGAACACTGAAGAGACACGAGTTTATGAGAGAGCAGCAGCATGGCCGTACCGAACACCTGCAAGAGATGAGTATATGAGAGAGCATCAGCATGGTTCGCTACCGACACCTGCAAGAGACACGAGTAATATGCAGAGAGCAGTCAGCAAATGGCCGTAACCGAACACCTGCAGGAAAACGCAGTAATGAGACAGAGGAAGCAGCATGGTCGTAACCGAACCACTGCAAGAGACACGAGTATTGAGAGAGCAGCCGCCAATGGCCGTACCGAACACCTGCAGAGAAACGAGTATATGAGAGAGCAGCAGCATGGCCGTGACCGAACACATGCAAAGAGCACGAGTATAATGAGAGAAGCAGCAGCATTGGCCGTACCGAACATGGTCTGAGGAGACACGAGTATGATGAGAGAGCAGACATGGCCCGTACGAACACTGCAGAGACACGAGTATATGAGAGAGAGATGCATGGCCGTACGAACCCTGAGGAGACGAGTTATATGAGCACAGGAGGAGCAGCATGGTCGTCACCGAACACCTGCCAGCAGACACGAGATCTGAGAGACGAGCATGGCCGTACGACACCTGCAAGATGACACGATATATGAGACGCAGGCAGGCAGCATGGCCGTACGAACCACACTGCAAGAGACACGATATATGAGAGAGCAGCAGCAGGCCAGTACCGACACACTGCAGGATGACACGAGTATATGAGTACAGAGGAGCGCATGGTCGTACCGACACTGCAAGAGAAGCGAGTATACTGAGAGAGCAGCAGCCATGGGGCGTGACCGACACCTGCAAGAGACAACGAGTTATATGAGAGAGCAAGCAGCAATGGCCGTACCGAACACCTGCAGGAGACACGAGTATATGAGAAGAGGGAGCAGCATGGACTCGTTAGACCGAACACCTGCAGGAGACAATACGAGATTACTGAAGAGAGCACAGCATGGGTCGTACAGAACACACTGCAAAAGACAACGAGTATAATGAGAGAGCACGCAGCATGGCCGTACCGAACACCTGCCAGAGACCGAGTATGATGAGAGAGCAGCAGCAATGGCCGTACCGAACAAGCTGCAGGAGAACACGAGTATATGAGACAGAGGAGCAGCATGGTTGCTAACCGACAACTCTGCAAGAGACACGAAGTATATCGGAGAGCGCAACATGGCGTACCGAAACACGCCTGCAAGAGACACGAGTATAATGAGAGAGCAGCAAGATGGCCGTACCGAACACTGCACGAGACACGAGTATATTGAGAAGAGCACCAGCATGGACGTTACCCGAACACCTGCAGAGACAGCGAAGTTAATGAGAGAGCAAGCGCAGCATGGTCGTACCGACACAGGCGCTGCAGGAGACCGAGTATCATGAGAGTAGCAGCAGCATGACGTCGTACCAGACACCTGCAAGAGACACGCAGTATACGAGAGAGGCAGCAGCAGGCCGTTACCGAACACTGTCTGCAACGAAGACACGAGTATATGAGGAGACAAGCAGCATGGCCGTACCGAACACCTGCAAGAGACACGATCATATGAGAGAGCGCAGCATCGGCCGTCACCGAACACTTGCAAGAAGACCGAGGTATATAGAGAGCAGCAGCATGGCCGTCAACAGAACACTCTGCAAGAGAATCACGAGTTTTATTTGAGAGAGCAAGCAGCATGGCCAGTGACCCGGAAACGACACACCTGAAGAGACACGAGTATATGAGAGAGCACAGCATGGCGTACGAACCTTGCAAGAGACACGAGTATATGAGAGAGCAGGCAGCATGGCCGTACCGACCACATGCAAGAATACACGAGTATATGAGAGAGCAGCAGGCACTGGCCGTTGAACACCTGCAAGAGACACAGTATTGAGACGAGCAGCAGCATGGTACCCGAACCACCTCGCAGAGACAGAGTATATGAAGCAGCCGCAGCATGGACGCCTACCGACACTGCAGGAGACACGAGTATATGAGACAGAGGAGCAGCTATGGCCGTGACGAACACTGCAAGAGGACACGAGTATATGAGAGAGCAGCAAGCATGGCCGTACTGAACACCTGCAAGAGACACGAGTATATGAGAGAGCAGCAGCATGGCCGTACCGAAACACCTGCAAGAGACACGAGTATATGAGAGAGTACAGCAGCTGGCTCGTACCGAACACCTGCAAGATGACAACGAGTAATAATGAAGAGCAGCGCATGGGTCGTACCGAACACCTGCAAGAGACAAGCGTTAATGAGAGAGCAGCACATGGCCGTACGAACACGTGCAGAGACACGAGTATATGAGCGAGAGCGCAGCATGGCCGTACCTGAACACCTTGCCAAGAAGACACGAGTATATGAGAGAGGCAGGCCGCTGGCGACCCGAACACTGCAAGAGACACGAGTATGAGGAGAGCAGCAGCATGGCGTACCGAACACGGCTGCAAGAGACACGAGTATATGAGAGAGCAGCAGCATGGCCTACGAACCTGCAGAGACACGAGTAATATTGAGAGAGCAGCAGCATGGTCGCACCGAACACCTGCAAGAGACAGTCTATGAGAGAGCAGCAGCATGGCCGTAGGCACACACTGCAAGAGACGAGTATAATGAGACAGAGCAGCAAAGCATGGCCGTACTTGAACACCGCAAGAGACAGATCGTATATGAGAAGAGCAGCAGCATGCCGTACCGAACCCCTGCAGAGACGAGTATATGAGACGAGCAAGCAGCATGGCCGTAACCGACACTGAGAGACAGCGAGTATATGAGACAGAGCACAGCATGGCCGTACCGAACACACTGCCGAGACACCAGTATATGCGAAGAGAGCAGCGCATGGTGCGTACCGGAACACGCTGCAAGAGACGAGTATAATGAGCACAGAGAGCAGCCATGGCGTACCGAACACCTGCAAGAGACGAGTATAATGAGAGCAGAGCAGCAGCAGGTCGCTACCGAACACCTGGCAGGAGACACGAGTATTTGAGAGAGCAAGTCAGCATGGCCGTACCGAACCGCTGCAAGGAGACGATATCTGAGACAGAGCAGCAGCAGGGTCGTACGAACACCTGCAAGAGACGAGTAATATAGACAGTAGCAACCGCATGGCCGTACTGAACACAACTGCAAGGAGAACGAGTATATGAGAGAGCAGCAGCATGGTCCGTACGAACACGCTGCCAGAGACGAGTATATGCGACGGAAGCAGCGCATGGTTAACATGCAAGAGACACGAGTAATATGAGACAGAGCAGCAGCATGGCCGTACTGAACATGCAAGAGACGAGTATATGAGACCAGAGCACGCAGCATGGCCGATACCGAACACCTGCAAAGAGACGAGTATATGAGACAGAGCAACCAGCAATGGCCGTACCGACACCTGCAAGAGAACGAGTATATGAGACAGAGCAGCAGCATGGCCGTACTGAACCACCTGCAAGAGACGAGTATCAGTTGAGACAGAGCAGCAGCAGGATCGTACCGAACACCTGCAGGAGACACGAGTATATGAGAGAGGGCAGCATGCAGGGTCGTAAGAACACGCTGCAGGAGACGAGTTATATGAGAAGCAGAGCAGCAGCATGGCCGTACGAACACTGCAAGAGACGAGTTATATGAAGACAGAGGAGCAGCATGCCGATCGAACACGTGCTGCAAGAGACACGAGTATTGAGACAGAGCAGCAGCATGGCCGTACCGAACACCTGCAAGAGACGAGTATATGAGACAGAGCAGCAGCATGGCCGTACTGAACACTGCAAGAGACGAGTATATGAGACAGAGCAGCAGCATGGCGTACCGAACACCTGCAAGAGACACGAGTATATGAGAGAGGAGCAAGCATGCCTTTTACCGAACACCTGCAGAGACACGAGTATATGAGAGAGCAGCAGCATGGCGTGAAGTACCGAAGCCCTGCAAAGAGACACGAGTATACTGAGAGAGCAGGCATGGCGTCCGAACACCTGCAAGAGACACGAGTATATGAGAGAGCAGCAGCATGGTCGTACCGAACACCTGCAAGAGACACGAGTATATGAGAGAGCAGCAGCATGGCCCGTACGCGAAAACCTGCAAGAGACACGAGTATAACTTGAGAGAGCAAGCAGCATGGCTCTACCGAACACCTGCAAGAGACACGAGTATATGAGAAGAGCAGCAGCATGGCCGTACCGAACCTGCAGAGACATGTACGGTAAATATGAGAGAAGAGCAGCATGGCGTCGAAACTGCAAGAGACCACGAGTATTATGAGAGAGCATGCAGCATGGCCGTACCGAAAACCTGCAGAGACACGCAGGTATATGAGAGGCAGCAGCATGGTCCGCCACCGAAACACCTGGCAAGAGAACGAGTATATGAGAGAGCAGCAGATGGCCGTACGGAACACTGCAAGAGAACGGTATAGCTGGACAGAGCAGCAAGCATGGCCCCGTACTGAACACTGCAAGAGACACGAGTATTCATGAGAGGCGCAGCATGGCGTACGAACACCTGCAAGAGACGAGTTATGAGACAGAGCAGCAGCATGGCCGTACAGAACACCTGAAGAGACTACGAGCTAATATGAGGAAGAGACAGCAGCATGGGCCGTACGAACACCTGCAAGAGATCACGAGTATATGAGAGAGAGCGCATGGTCGTACGAAACATTGCGCTGGCAAGAGACGAGTATATGAGACAGAGAGCCAGGCATGGCCGTACGAACACGCTGCAAGAGACGAGTATATGAGACGAGCAGGCAGCAGGGTCGTACGACACCTGCAGGAGACACGAGTAATATGAGAGAGCAGCAGCATGGCCGTAACGAACACCGCAGAGACGAGTATTGAGACAGAGCACAGCAGGGTCGTACCGAACACTGAGAGACGAGTAATACTAGAGCAGAGCAACCGATGGCCGTACTGAACACCTGCAGAGACGACACGAGTATATGGAGAGAGCAGCAGCATGGTCGTACCAGAACACACTGAGGAGAACACGAGTATACTGAGAGAGTCAGGCAGCATGGTCGTACCGAAACACTGGAGGAGACAAGAGTATAATGAGACAAGAGCAGCAGCATGGCGTACCGAACACCCTGCAGAGACGAGTAAATATGAGACAGAGCAGCAGCAGGGTCGTAACGGAACACACTGCAGGAGACACGAAGTATATGAGAGAGCAGCAGCAGGGTCGTCGGAACCCTGCAGGAGACGAGTATATGAGACAGAGCGCAGCATGGCCGTACCGAACACCTGCAGCGACGAGTATATGAGACAGGAGGACAGCATGGCCGTACCGAACACCTGCAGAGCAGAGTATATGAACGCAGAGCACCAGCTTCGGCCGTACTTTAACACTGCAAGAGCGAGTATATGACGACGGAGCAGCAGCATGGTCTAAACCTGCAGAGACACGAGTATATGAGACAGAGCAGCAGCATGGCCGTACTGAAGCACCTGCAAAGACGAGTAATATGGAGAAGAGCAGCAGCATGGCCGTACCGAACACCTGCAAGAGCGAGTTATGATGAGACAGAGCACAGCATGGCCGTACCGAACACCTGCAAGACGACGAGTTAATATGACGACAAGAGCAGCAGCCATGGCCGTACGACACCTGCAAGAGACCGAGTATATGAGAACAGAGCAGCAGCAGGGTCGTACCGAACACCTGCAGGACCACCGAGTATTATGAGAGAGAGCAGCTAGGGTCGTACGACACTGCAGGAGACGAGTATATTTGAGACAGAGCAAGCACCATGGCCGTACCGAAACACTATCTGCAAGCGACGAGTATATGAAGCGAGGAGCAAGCACTGGCCGTACCGAACACGGCTGCAAGAGACAACGAGTATATGAGACAGAGCCAGCATGGCCCGTACAGAACACCTGCAAGAGACGAGTATATGGAAGACAGAGCAGGCAGCATGGACCGTCACTGAACACCTGCAAGAGACGAGTATATGAGCAGAGCAGCAGCATGGCCGTACCGAACACCTGCCAAGAGACACGAGTATATGAGAGAAGAGCAGCAATGGCGTACCGAACACCTGGCAAGAGACACGAGTATACTGAGAGAGGGCAGCATGGCGTTTACGAACACCTGCAAGAGACGAGTCATGAGAAGAGCAGCCAGCACTGGTCTAGACAACTGCAAGCAGAGCACAAGTATATGAGACAGAGCAGCAGCATGGCTTACTGACCACCTGCAAAGCGACACGAAGTATATGAACGAGCAGCTGCATGGTCGTACGAACACCTGCAAGAGACAGGAGTAATATGAGACAGAGCAGCAGCATGTCCGTACTGAACACCTGCAAGAGACACAAGTAAATATGAGACAGAGCAGAGCAGCATGCCGTACCGAAACACCTGCAAGAGACACGAGTAATGAGAGACAGAGCAGGCAGCATGGTCCTAACGAACACCTGCAAGAGACACAGTATACTGAGACAGGAGCAGCAGCCATAGGCCGTACCGAACACCTGCAGGAAAAGCAGAAGATCAGTACAACTGTTAACAGCGTCTCTCTCTTGTCCAATCATCTGTGCGGCGGTGTGCGAGCTTAAGTCGTCCTGGAGCCGTTGCCATGGCAGCCTCAGTGGCAGTAGTAGTTCCAGTACCTGGTCGATGAATCCTCCGGGTCAGGGACAGATAGGGGCTGGATACGTGGAGAAGATTCCCGGCTGTGGCTCTGGGGCCCGGTTCACTGTCAGGTTTCCCCCGCACGATAACTGTGGATGGCCTCTGGGGGGCGCAAGACACACTCAGAACCAGGGCCTGACACACAGGACTTAAACAGGATCCAGGACCTGGTTTTGTTCTTGTCAGAGTATAGTTTCAGGTTTAGTCCTGGTTTAGTCGTGTGAATGTGTGAATGCAGCCTAAACCAGGTTTAAACCCGGACTAATCCTGGACTAAACACAGACCTGTTTCTGACCGTAGTAAACGGTGTAGACGGTTCCAGCAGCGAGAAACAGGAGCCGAGGAACTGAGCTGTGATGTAAAGAGGAAGAAAGATTTCCACCTGAGAGTCCCGAAGACGCAGGAACGAGAAGGAGACGGCGGGCGTTCATGTGAGCGCCTGAAAGTACAAAAACCATCAATAGTTCTCCAAATACTGCAAATATTCCGGATTACTACAGGATGAGGAGGAGAGCTCCTGAGAGTACAAATACCGGTGTCGTTTATTCAATCCAGTGAAGTGAAATGGGAAGTGATGGGAACGATGGGACTGTAGACGTGATGAACGTGAATGGGATTACGTGATGATGGAACGTGATGGGACTTTAGGGAACGTGAATGGGACTTTGGGATGGGAACGTGATGGGAACTTTAGGGAACGAGATGAGGAACGTGATGGACTTTAGGGAACGTGATCGGGAATGTGATGGACGTATGGGACTTATAGGAACGTTTGATGGGAACGTGATGGACTTACGTGGGAACGTGATGGGAACGTGAAGGAAACGTGATGGGACTTTAGAGACGTAATGATGGACTTTAGGGAACCGTGATGGAACGTGAGGGACTTATAGGGAACGTGATGGAACGGATGGGACTTAGAACGTCGATGCGAACGTAGGATGGACTTAGGGAACGTGATGGGAAACGTGATGGGACTTGTAGGAACGTGATGGGATTTGGAACGTGATGGGACTTTAGGAACGTGATGGAACTGTGATGGGACTTTAGGAACGTGATGGGAACGTGATTGGGACTTTAGGAACGTTTGATGGGACTTAGGGAACATGATGGACGAGATGGGAACGTGATGTTGACTTTAGGGAACCGTGATGGGAATGTGATTGGGAACGTGATGGGACTTTAGGTAACGTTGATGGAACGTGATGGACTTTAGGGAACTGATGGGACTTTAGGGACGTGATGGAGAACTGATGTAGGGAACGTGGGATGGGAACGTGATGGGACTTTAAACGTATGATGGACTTTACAGGGAACTGATGGGGACTTTAGGAACGTCGATGGGACTTTAGGGAAGTGATGGAACGGTGATGGAACGTGATGGGAACCGTGATGGGACTTTAGGGAACGTGATGGGAACGTGATGGGACTTAGGGAATGTGACGGGAACGTATGGGAACTTCTAGGGGAACATGGATGGGAACGTGATGGGACTTTAGGGAACGTTGATGGAACGTGATGGACTTTAGGGAACGTCTGATGGACTTTTAAGGGACGTGATGGGAACGTGATGGAAACGGTGATGGGACTAGGGGGAAACGTGATGGGAACGTGCGATGGGACTTTAGGGAACGGTGATGGGAACGTGAATGGGAACATGATGGAACAGTTGATGGGAACAGTTGATGGGACTTAATAGGGGAATGTAGATGGAACAGTGAGAGACTTTAGGGAACGTGATGGGACTTAGAACGTGATGGGACTTTTGATGGGAACGTGATGGAATGGAACTGGGATGAACGTGTGGGACTTTAGGGAACGTGATGGGAACGTGATGGGACTTTAGGACGTGATGGAACGTGATGGGACTTTTAGGGAACGATGGGACATAATGGGAAACGTGAATGGGACTGTGATGGGAACGAGGTTGAACTGATAGGGAAGTGACATGTGTGATGGGAACTAGGACGTTGGGAGTTTAGGGAACGTGATGGGACTTTACGGGTGGAACGGGTTGGACGTGACGGAACGTGATGGATAGGAACTGGATGATGTGGACTTTAGGAACGTGATGGGAACGTGATGGGACTTTATGGGAACGTGATGGACTTTAGGAGAACGTTATGGACTTTAGGGAACGTGATGGGACTTATGGGAACTGATGGGAACGTGATGGAAAACGTGATGGGAACGTGATGGAAACGTGATGGGACTTTAGAGAACGTGATGGGACTTTATGGGAACGTGATGGGAACGTGATTGGACTTTAGGGAACGTGATGGGAACGTGATGGACTTTAGGGAACGTGACGGGAACATGATGGGACTTTAGGGGACATGATGGGAACGTGATGGGAACATGATGGGACTTAAGGGAACGTGATGGGACTTTAGGGAACGTGATGGGACTTTAGGGAACGTGATGGATGGGACGTGATGGGAACGTGATGGACTTTAGGGAATGTGATGAACGTGATGGGAACGTGATGGGACTTTACGGAACGTGATGGAACGTGAATGGAAACTGATGGGAACGTGATGGGAACGTGATGGGACTTTAGGGAACGTGATGGGAACGTGATGGGACTTTAGGGAATGTGATGGGAACGTGATGGGACTTTAGGGAACGTGAGGTACTTTTAGGGAAACGTGATGGGACTTTAGGGACGTGATGGGAACGTTATGGGACTTGTAGGAACGTGGATTGGGAACGTGATGGGACTAGGGAACGTGATGGGAACGAGATGGGAGATGGAACTTGATGGGAACGTGATGGGACTTTAGGGAACGTGATGGGAACTTTAGGGAACGTGATGGAACGTGATGGGACTTTAGGGAACGTGATTGGACTTTAGGGAACGTGATGGGAACGTGATGGGACTTTAGGAACGTGATGGACTTATGGGAACTTTAGGGAACGTGTTAGGGACTATTAGGGAACGTGATGGGACTTTAGGAACGTGATGGAACACAACATTTGTATTTGTAACACTTAAACACTGAAAATCAATCAAAACTCACCTGAAACTCCGCCCCCGATGTGAACGCCCAAGCCACAGCGAGACCGAAGCTCAGGTTTATACTGATGTAGTTCCCGAACGGCCTTCACCTGTGCCACCTGAGCCACTGACACAGCCAACACATGAGAACAACCACCTGAGCCGCGAACACAGGCCGAACACCTGAGAACAACCACACCTAGCCGCTGACACAGCCGAACACCTGAGAACAACCACACCTGAGCCGCTGAACACAGGCCGAACACCTGAGAACAAACCACACCTGAGCCGCTGAACAAACACCTGAGACAAAACACCTGAAACAAACCACACCTGGAACAAACCACACTGAGCGCTGAACACGCCGAACACCTGAGAAAACCACACCTGAGAACAAACCACGCTGACACAGGCCGAACACCTGAGAACAATACCACACCTGAGCCGCTGAACACAGAACACCTGAGAACACCTGAGAACAAACACACCTGAGCGCTGAACACAGGCCGAACACCTCGAGAACAACACACCTGAACGAACACCTAGACAAACACACTGAGCGCTGAACACAGGCGAACACCTGAGAAAAACCACACCTGAGGTCTGACACAGGCCGAAACACTGAGAACAAACCACACACTGAGCGCTGAAACACAGGCCGACACCTGAGAACAACCACACCTGAGCGCTAACACAGGCGAACACCTGAGAAAAACACACTGAGCCCTGCCAGGCCGAACCTGAACAACGAGCTGAACACAGCCGAAACCGACAACACCTGAGCCCTGAACACAGGCCGAACACCTGAGAACAAACCACACCTGAGCCTGAACACAGCCGAACACCAGCCGCTGAACACAGGCGTAACACCTGAGAACAAAACACCTGAGCACTGAACACAGCCGAACACCTGAGAACAAACCACACCTGAAGAACAAACCACACCTGAGCCACTGAACACAGGCCAGACAACACCGCTGACAGAACAAACCACACCTGAGAACAAACCACACCTGAGCACTGAACACAGGCCGAACACCTGAGAACAAACACACCTGAGCCGCTGAAACACAGGCGAACACCTGAGAACAAACCACACCTGAGCCGCTGAACACAGGCCGAACACCTGAGAACAAACCACAGAACACAGGCCGAACCCTGAGAACAAACCCACACCTGAGAACGAACCACAGGCCGAGGCCGAACACCTGAGAACAAACCACACCTGAGCCGCTGAACACAGCCGACACCTGAGAACAACCACACCTGGCACGCTGAGCAAGCCAACACCTGAGAACAACCGAACCTGAGAACAAACCACACCTGAGCCACTGAACACAGGGCCGAACACCTGAGAACAAACCACACCTGAGAACAAACCACACCTGAGCCACTGACACAGGCCGAACACCTGAGAACAACCACACCTGAGCCGCTGAACACAGGGCCGAACACCTGGAGAACAAACACACCTGAGCCGCTGAACACAGGCCGAACACCTGAGAACAAACCACACCTGAGCCGCTGAACACAGGCCGAACACCTGAGAACAAACCACACCTGAGCCGCTGAACACAGGCTGAACACCTGAGAACAAGTATGTTCGGTCAGTGTTTTGACTGGGCCTCAAAACTTCTACCATGGACAATAGATGGATACCTCTTACTTCTGTGATGACACAGTTTGAGTCATTTGTCAACTTTGAGTCTCAATGGAACGTAGCTCTCTTTCCGCGTACAACATGAACATGGACTAAGTGTGGACTTGTAGTGAGTACGGTTTTAGAACCGGACTTTCAACAGCAACGGCCATTATGGACCTGAAGGCCGTGTAAACCAGGTCTAAACCAGGACTACACAGATACACCAGGACTACACAGGTCTACACAGGGTTAAAGGACTACACGGGTCTAAACTGGGACTAGGTTAAACCAGGTACACCAGGAACTCAGGTCACAGACTAACAGGTCTAAACCAATAACCAGGACTACACTGGTCTACACCTGGCTACACCAGGACACTCAGGTTAAACCAGGTAAACCGACTAAACCACTAAACATACACCAGGACTACACCAGGATACACCAGGACTACACAGGTCTAACAGGGTCTAAAGGACTACACGGGTCTAAAGGACTACACAGTAGAGTCAGACGTTTTAGAACCGACTTTCAACAGCAACGCATTATGGACCTGAAGGCGTGTAAACCAGTCTAAACCAGGACTAACAGTACCACGGACACACCAGGTCTACACAGGTCTAACCGGACTACACGGGTCTAAACTGGGACTACACAGTCTAACCAGGACACACCAGGACCACATCAGGTCTAACCAGACTAAACAGTCTAACCAGCCTAAACCAGACTACACAGGACACACCTGGTCTACACCTGGCTACACCAGACCCACATCAGGTCTAAACAGACTAAACCAGGACTAAACCAGGTCTAAACCAGGACTACACCAGACTACACCAGGCTACACCGACTACACCAGGTCTACACAGGGTTCTAAACCGGGACTACACCGGTCTAAACTGGGACTACACCAGGGCTAAACCAGGACTACACCAGGACCACATCAGGTCTAAACCAGGACTAAACCAGGTCTAAACCAGGCCTAAACCATGACACACCAGGACTACACTGGTCTACACCTGTCTACACCAGGACCAACATCAGGTCTAAAACCAGACTAAACCAGGACTTAAACCAGGTCTAAAACCAGACTACACCAGGACTACCACCAGGACTACACCAGGGACTACACCAGGTTACACAGGTCTAAACGGGACTTACACCGGTCTAAACTGGGACTACACCGGTCTAAACTGGACTACACCAGGACTACACCGGACCACATCAGGTCTAAACCAGGACTAAACCAGGTCTAAACCAGGCCTAAAACCAGGACTACACCAGGACTACACCTGGTCTACACCAGGACCACACATCAGGTCTAAACCAGGACTACACCAGGACTACACCTGGTCTAAACCAGGGCTACACCAGGTCTAAACCAGGTCTAAACCAGGACTACACCAAGTCTAAACCAGGCCTAAACCAGGCCTAAACTAGGACTAAACTAGGACTAAACTAGGACTAAACCAGGCCTAAACCAGGCCTAAACTAGGACCTAAACTAGGTCTAAACCAGGACTAAACCAGGACTAAACTAGGACTAAACCAGGACTAAACCAGGACTAAACCAGGACTAAACTAGGACTAAACTAGGACTAAACCAGGACTAAACCAGGACTACACCTGGTCTAAACCAGGGCTACACCAGGTCTAAACCAGGTCTAAACAAGGACTACACCAAGTCTAAACCAGGCCTAAACCAGGCCTAAACTAGACTAAACTAGGACTAAACCAGGACTAAACCAGGACTAAAACCCAGGCCTAAACTAGGACTAAACTAGGACTAAACCAGGCCTAAACCAGACTAAACCAGGACTAAACTAGGACTAAACCAGGACTAAACCAGGACTAAAACAAGACTAACTAGGACTAAACCAGGGACTAAACTAGGACTAAACCAGACTAGACTGAGTAAACCAGAACTACTAACTAGGATTAAACTAGGACTACAGACTAAACCAAGGACTAAACCAGGACTAAACTAGGACTAAACCAGACTAAACTAAACTAGGACTAAACAGAAAATAAACAGGACTAACCAAGAACTAAACTAGGACTAAAAGGACTAAAAAGATAAACCAGAACTATAGAACTACTAGGACTAGGACTAAACTAAACAGACTAACCAACTAAACTAGGACTAAACTAGGACCTAAACCAGAACTAAACTAGGAACTAAACCAGAAACTAAACTAGGACTAAACTAGGACTAAACCAGGACTAACTAGGACTAAACCAGGACTAAACCAGGACTAAACTAGGACTAAACTAGGACTAAACAGGACTAAACTAGGACTAAACTAGGACTAAACCAGAACTAAACTAGGACTAAACCAGACTAAACTAGACTAAACAACTTAGGACTAAACCAGACTAAACTAGGACTAAACTAGGACTAACTAGAGACTAACTAGGACTAAACTAGGACTAAACCAGGACTAAATAGACTAAACAGGACTAAACTAGGACTAAACTAGGACTAACAGCAGGACTTAAAAACCTTTTTTTTTAGGGGGGGGGAACTAAACTAGGACTAAACTAGGACTAAACTAGGACTAAACTAGGACTAAACTAGGACTAAACTAGGACTAAACCAGGACTAAAGCAGGACTTTAAGCAGGGCTCGGTCAGACGTCTGTTTCCTGAGGCGCTTCTGTTTTGTCAGCTGACCTCATGTGACCTCTGACCTTTACCCCACATTTCACTTCCTGTTTCTCCCCCTAAATGCACCAATCAGAGGCTGGGGCCTGGTCACGTGACCTGAGCCCCCTGCAGGTCACGTGTTGAGGGAGTTTCACCTTTAAAGCTTCGTCTGAGATTATATCTATTACTCAGTCTGTTACTGAAGTCAAAGTAAAAGTACCACATTCAATAATGTCCTTAAAGGCACCTCAGAGTGAGTGGCCGCTCCACACACCTGACTCGTACCTGAGGAGCTGGCTTCTCCTTTAGCTACCGCCTGACACAGTGTGACGCTAAACTAAGGCTGGTTTGCCTCAGATGCCCTCCCATGAGTCTCACCATCATGACAAAGGTGCAGAGGGTCTCAGCGAGTCCAAGTCTCAGGTTCTGGTTCTGGATCCAGACCCTGGTCCTCAGGCTTTTCCTCTGGACTGAAGATCCGAGCTCCATGGACTGAACCATCTCAGTCTCTTTTCCTCTTGGCAGTTCTAAAGTAAAAGCATGTTCTTTCTCTTCTTCTTCTTCTTCTGAACTTGTTTTTTGTCTCCTGGAGTTTGTCCGCTGCAGCTGAGTTTAGCTCCTCCCCCTGATCCATAACTCCTCCTTCCCGGTGCGTCCTAATAAAGTCTAGAGCGCTCGTTGTCATGGTAACCCAGCTCCAGCACTTTGCTCCTCTAAAGCTCGTGTGTTTAACAGCAGCTCGTGTTTGGAACGGAAACAGAAGCTTCTACAGTCCCAAGATGGCCGCCTCAGCTGCCACGGCAACAGAACCATGCCTCTCTAGCCCCTCTATAGTTTAACTACATTTGTGAAATTATGCACAAATATTCATTGTTTTTATCAATACAAAATATTCCAGATTGAATTTAATTGTATGGGTTAGGGGGCTAGGGTCAGGGGGTAAGGGTCAGGGGGTAAGGGTTACACGGTTAGAGTAGGGGGTTCGTTAGGGTTAGGGTTAGGGTTAGGGTTAGGGGTTTGGGTAGGGTTAGGGTTACAGGGTTAGGGGTCGGGTTAGAGGGTTAGGTTAGGGTGGGGGAGGGTTAGGGGGTTCGGGTTAGAGGGTTAGGGTTACAGGGTAAGGGGGTTCGGGTTAGGGTTAGGGGTTAGGGTTAGGGGGTTAGTGTTGGGGTTAGGGGTAGAGGGTTAAGGGTTCGGGTAGGGGTTACGGGTTAGGGGTTCGGGTTAGGGTTACAGGTTAGGGTTTCGGGTTAGGGTTAGGGGGTTCGGGTTAGGTTACAGGTTTAGGGGTTCGGGTTAGGGTTACAGGGTTAGGGGGTAAGGGTTAGGGGGAAGGGTTAGGGGTAAGGGTTAGGGTTACAGGGTTAGGGGTTCGGGTTAGGGTTACAGGGTTAGGGGGTTCGGGTTAGGGGTAAGGGTTAGGGTTATATTTGACATAAATCAAAGCATTTTCCTCAGGCACAGGAATCCCACAGCACACAGCACTCTTCACCCATTTTTATGGTTTTCCCACTGGCCCCGCCCTAACATACACACCTTGTTTTGAACACATCACATGCTGTGACAGAACAAAGGAAGTCCAGTTCATGTTCATGTGTCCACGCGCGGCTCGCAGTGTGTCAAAGTTACGGCTCGCAGTGTCAAAGTGCGGCTCGCAGTGTCAAAGTGCGGCTCGCAGTGTCAAAGTGCGCTCGCAGTGTCAAGTAGGCTCGCAGTGTTAAAGTGTGGCTCGCAGTGTTTGACGCGCGTCTGATCCACGACAGACCACCCGTACATACTCAGGTGGTACCACAGGCGTAGGTACCACCACAGGCTTAAGTACCACCACAGGCTTAGGTACCACCACAGGGTTAGGTACCACCACAGGCTTAGGTACACCACAGGCTTAGGTCCACCACAGGCGTAGTACCACCACAGGCTTAGGTACCACCACAGGCGTAGGTACCACCACAGGCGTAGGTACCCACCACAGGCTTAGGTACCACCACAGGCGTAGGTACCACCACAGGCGTAGGTACCACCACAGGCTTAGGTACCACCACAGGCGTAGTACCACCACAGGCGTAGTACCACACAGGCGTAGGTACCACCACAGCGTAGGTACCAGCCACAGATGGTGGAGACGATGGAGAGACGTCTCTGAACGAGCCAAGAGGTTTGTGCAGGTTAGCAGCAGGTGGAGAACATGAAGAAGTCCTGTTTCACTGTTTCTGATGTCCATTAAAACAAAAGGAAGCGCAGCGACCCTTTTGAAAGGTTTCTTTGGATTGGAGCATTCATGTGTTCACAGAGTCCTTGGCTCGGTGGATGGAAGATTCCAAAACGTTGTGAAATGTTGAGTGCTTTGAAAACATCTCGCACTTGCAGGTGAAATGAGTGCCGTTGTCCGACCTCATCACCCAAAGGAGGTAAGGAACAACAGAAACTAACTAACCCGAACATAACTAACCCAAACATAACTAACCCGAACATAACTAACCCGAACATAACTAACCCGAACATAACTAACCCTAACATAACTAACCCGAACATAACTAACCCGAACATAACTAACCCTAACATAACCAACCGAACATAACAACCCGAACATAACAAACCCTAACATAACTAACCCGAACATAACTAAACCCAAACATACCTAACCCTAACATAATAACCCTAACATAACTAACCCTAACATAACTAACCCAAATATAACCTAACCCTAACATAACTAACCCTAACATAATAACCCTAACATAACTAACCGAACATAACTAACCCAAACTACCTAACCCCTAAATAACTAACCCTAACATAACTAACCCTAACATAACTAACCCGAACATAATAACCTAACCCCAAACATAACTAACCCTAACATAACTAACCCTAAACTAATAACTAACCCTAACTAACCTAACCTAACATAACTAACCCGAACATAACTACCTAAATAACTAAAACATAACTAACCCGAACATACTAACTAACTAAACTAACCGAACATAACTAACCCCTAACAAATAACTAAACCCAAACATAACTAACCGAACATAACAAAAGAGAGTAAAATAAAACGACTTAAGACTAAAAACCGTAACAACAAATACACACTGGACAAGTTGGGCCTTGGAGAAGGTCATCTAAAGGAGCAGAGAGTTCAAAAGAAAGGAGAGGCATTAGGCAGGGCCATCACACACACTTACCTATACACATATATACACACATTATACATACACACACATATACATACACAATACACTACACATATACAT
Organism: Chaenogobius annularis; assembly: GCA_015082035.1. Lineage (NCBI taxonomy): Eukaryota > Metazoa > Chordata > Actinopteri > Gobiiformes > Gobiidae > Chaenogobius > Chaenogobius annularis. The sequence goes on along the minus strand of BJKM01001067.1, from coordinate 21,760 downwards.
ACACATACATACACACATGTACATGTACACAAATAATTGTCCCATTTTGTCCTTTGTCTTTTAAACGTGTTTGTTTGAAGTCCTGAGCTCATCGTTTCCATGGCGCCCAAGTCTGATCCGACACTTGTCCTGAATCGTCGGGCGGTTTGAGTCAGCGGCCAAGAGCATGTTCCAAAGATATCCTTCCATTGTGCCCATTGTGGGGGTTTGAGGCCCAAGTACATTTTCCTGAATTGAATGGGACGGTGGTGTCAAAAGCCCCTCCCCTCTTCCAACAGAACTCAAGTATGGGACCCCCGTGGTCCTCCATTGGGACAGTCGCATTCATAAGCCTTGATAAAGATTCCAGTCAGTTATAATTGTCCTTATTTTGCTTTATTTCTTGGTTATAAAAACGTTTTTCCAGGCCAAAGGATTCTTTCAACTTATCAAAACTTTTCATTTGATTTTCCTGTTCAATCTGGCAGAGAACTTTCATGCCTTTGGTTGACCAGATCTTGACTCTCTGATCGCACCAGTTTAGGACTTTAACATCTTTGTTTAGTTTATGTGTTTTAATTAGCTTGTTCCATATCGTTAGCACTGATTTGACCCCGGGATTCTCCACTTCCTCCAAGTGACTCAACCGTTTGTCGTCTGCGAGCAGGGTCTGTACAGGGACCCCCGGCACCACACTACATTCAATATTTTTCCATTGTGCCTCGTACTCACGCCAGTGCAGTTGTGGCCTGATTTGAGCTGATGTCACTCTTCAGGCAGGGAAGGCCCCTCCTTTTTCTTTTGGTAATTGTAAAGTCCTGAATCGGATTCCAGGTTTTTTTCCCGCCACATAAATCTGGAGATTTTTTATTCCACTCGTCAAAGAACTGTTTGGGGATTGAACCTGGCAGAGTCTGGAACAAATGGAGAAGTCAAAACATTCATTTTAATGGTTTCAACCCTTTGGCTTAGACTTAAATATGGAATATTCCTTCTTTATAGAGGAAAAAAGAGGGGTATGTTTTCTTTACAGAGGACCACACCCAAATATTTGAGAGAGTCTGTTTGCCATTTAAATGGGTAGGTCATTTGAAATGTCAATGGGGGCGCCAGTAGGATAGAATTTCAGTTTTTTGTACATTCAGTTTGTATCCAGACATCGGGCCATTTTCACCAAGAAAAAGAAAAAAATGCCCTAACCCAAGAAGAAAAATGCTCGGTTTTGAAATATCTGGCTTTGTCAGAAACAATAAAATATCATCTGCATAACAAGAATGTTATGTTCCATCCAGTGAACTGTTTCCGACCGTCCAATACACTGGGCCAATGGTTCCAGATACAAAGCGAACAGCGGGGGGGACCAGGCACAGCCCTGTCTCACCCCCCTTTCCTGTCAAATGGCCGTTGATTTTTACTCTTGAGGTTGGACCATCGCAGAGCCTGAATTTAATACTTTGAAATGATGCGTCCAGTTTACAGAATCAAAGGCTTTATTACAGCTTGGTTTTGTTGAGTTTGTCTATAGTCCAAACATATATACACATATATTATATATTATGTGTAGAGATCGCCGTATATTGTCTTGTGTTTGTCGTTTGTTGACAAATCCTGTCTGATCGTTATGAATTAAGTTTGCATTTGTTCCGTTCTTTTAGACTTAATCGAGGCGTAGATACGATAGTCCACGTTCAGACCTGATATCGGTCTGTATGAGGCACAGTCAAGTCGGTCCTTCCCCCTCTTTAGGTATCAAGGATGCAATGGCGTCCCTCCAAAAGCAGGGGGTGTGTTTCTTCGAGACCACTCTGAGGTGAACCCGTCACTCGCTGGAGATTGATGCTTTTTTAGTCTTTTAATTGCACGTTGAATTTCTGAGTCCGTTATTTCAGCACCTGTTTTATATTTTGCTCTTCGTCATGGTGGGTACATTTCGAGTATCTAGAACCGATGGTACTTCTGCTTCATGGTTTAGTGGTATTTGAGTGAAGACTCTTTTGTCGTAGGATTCAAAAGTGTTTGATCTTGTTTGGTTCAGATCACATTGTTCTGGCTCGTATTTTAAAAAATGCTTCTTTCTGCTTCCACGACAGCAATTTGGAGAATTTGGATCCACTTTCATAATATCTTTGTTTGGTAAAAAGCATTTTTGAATGATTTCTCGCGAGTCCAGGTCATTAATCCCGCCTCTTCTCTTTCATTTCCTGCAGCATTTGAGGATGACCATTTTACTTCCAAACATTTTCATTTATTCTGTAAGTCATTTTGTTTTTCTCGCGTTTGTCTCTTTTGAGCGGAGGCGAAAGCAATAGCCCCGCCCCTCAGGACTGCCTTCGCTGCGTCCCAAAGGGTGGGCGGGGCGTCACCATTATCATTATCCTCTACATTGGTTTCAATATCTTTTGACTTTTTAGTTTTAAATGGAGGCTCGTTGAGTCGACTGACCTGAAATCTCCAGAGTGTTCTTCTGTTCCTGTTCCAGATCTTCAGAGGTGCAGAGGAGCATCATCACTTAGTTCTATTGTACCTTTGTCTGTGACTTTTGACCTCTAGTGTATTTGGATGTGGATGAGAGATGGCGCGCGCTGGGATTCATCTCTCTCTCCAGACGTCGATCAGCTTTATGTTATGCATTATTTTATAGTTTCACCAGTGCTTGGTGAGTTTGAAACATCTAATGTGGGCTGAACATGCAGGTTCCAGTCACCGCCGCAGACAAGAGTTCCCTCAGAGTGGTTTGCTCCACTTCAGCTTCTGAAGAAGGAAGTGTCTTTGAACCGTTTAGGAGCAGAAGCAGTGGCTCAACATTGGAGCTGGAGAAAGGGACCACGATGGGTCTGGTTTTACCTGTGAGTTGCGTTGCCCCGGCGATGCGCCCGCTCCATCTGTATGGATTTCACCTCCTCTTCAGGAATCTTCTGCTGTTCTTGCAAGAACAGAACAAAAACTTTGCAGTTTCAGTTTTACAAAGGAACGCTTCCACCCATTTTGTAAATTCACACACTATGACGAGCAAATAGTGCTCGCATCTCCAGCCCATATCAGTGAAGTCCATCACAACGTTCTCAAAATGGCCTGTTTGGAAGGGTGGAAGTTCCAGGAGCGGTTTTAGGTCGATGGTTTGGCACATGTGGCACTCATCGATCCAGTACGTGGAGGCCACCACAAAGCAAGATGTTTTTAAAGAGCTTCATAACTTCCATGAGTTGGAGTATGATATTCATCAAAACACATCTGGAGCAGAGGGACTGGGGCAACTTCCTTCTCCAAATGCCCTCTTTATCTTGACTGGCACCTCGACGTTTCCATGCACTTTGTTCATCATTTGCTGCATCTTGGATTTCTTTTTCTCGTAGGTGGAATCAAAAACGTGGGAGTGCGTTTGAGGATCAGACTCAGATCCTCCTTCAGCATCTTCAGGTGCTCGTATGAGCCCTTCTGCTACATGAGATACAACGTCCTGGTCTTTGGTGTGGGCTTTGCACTTCATGACGGCTCTTCTGGACGGCAAGCTGAACAGCCTCAATGAGCTGCCATCATTCATGCTTGAGGGGGGGGAGATGTTTGCAGGTCTGCTCTCACATAGAGTTCAGGCTTGACTCGCCCTTCACAAGCATGTGGTAGACCCTCAGTTTCCATGTTAGAAGCCACGTTAATGGTGCCACCTTCATAAGTGATGTGACTGTCCCAAAGTATTGGAGATGTTGTTTGGTCTCTGGGCTGTGTGATGGACAAACGGGACTGAAGATAGGCCAGTATTCCAGTATTCCATGATGTGTGTGGACTAATGGATGATTTTGCACTAGGTGTGAAGTCTTCTCGATTGTTCTCGTAAGAGCAGCCAAATATCTGGAACAGCCAGGCAGAGCTTGGTCCTGGCAGTCTCTTCTGGTGCCTTGGTGCCTGTGATGTGCTTCTCCACCACATCCAGGTGAAAAGAGATGGTATGATCAGGAGCACGCGCAGAACAGAGCTTGTTTTGTTCTTGTGAAGGCTTCTTCAGCTTCTGTGGTCCACAGCAGGAGAGATAAAGGATTCTGCATCATCTGAATCTTCTTCATCCGTTGACTATAAAGCTTACTCAACGCACTATCCTCTGTTTCCTGTTGGAGTTTGGCTCGGGAACATGTATTACACCATGTGTCACCTTCAGGGCTGGTGGGATAAAGGCCGAGGGTGGGCTTCCTTGGGTGGTCTTCTGGAAATGGCTCTTTTTCCCTGAACATCACTTTTTTTTATCTGATGCTTTGAGAACCAAATTAGGAGATATTTGTTTCAGTTGCTGTTCTCCTTCATTTCCTCTGTCCATACACGCATCTTCTTCACCAGTGTGGTCTTCTCCTCGGGCATCTTCTTCACCATCTTCCATCAGGCATCTTCTTCACCAGTTCTTCTCCTCGGGTTCTTCTTCGCCAGTGTGGTCTTCTCCTCGGCATCTTCTCTGCATCGGCTCTGGCACCAGCAGGAGGCCGGTCCAGGTTCAGTCCTGGCTCTGGCACCAGCAGGAGGCCGGTCCAGGTTCAGTCCTGGCTCTGGCACCAGCAGGAGGCCAGTCCATGTTCAGTCCTGGCTCTGGCACCAGCAAGAGGCCGGTCCATGTTTAGTCCTGACTCTGGCACCAGCAGGAGGCCGGTCCATGTTCAGTCCTATATCAACATTCAAATATTTGTTTGTAACCAACGGTTTCATATTTTCATTTTTTTCTCCATTGACATTGAATTTTGTATTTTTCTCTTCCTGTTCGCGCCTGAATTCTTTCTGACAGTGACTCAGTGTCGCCCCCTGTTGGTCGTGCCTGAGGGAAGTGCACTTGTTAATAAAACATATAAAAACAAACACAAAAAGAACTAGAGCAAGACCAGACATACACCAAAACAATCAGACACACAAAACGTCCCAGTTTGTCCAAATGTCTGTCCCTGATCGTCGGTGTCAAAGGACCAGGATGTTCCAGTCTGCAGTGCATCCTTAAAGCTTTGAGCGACGGGACAGTCCCAGAACACGTGAGAGTGGTTTGCCTCCTGGTGGCGCTGTTTCTCTCAACAGTTGCATTTCCCTGTGAATAATGAGCACTTTGACCTGGAGTTATGAAGAAACGTCTCTCCAAACATGTGACTTTGAGCTCCTCCCACTGGGATGTCCTCACACTTTCCCACTCTTCATCTGTCAGAACAACATGACCTTCTCTTTCACATTTGTTTTGAATAGATTTAGTATTTGTCCAGATTAGAAATGCACTGATGTCATTTAGATCTTATTCCTTTTGAAGTTCTGCTTCATAATCCTTGATAAACATCTCAGAGGGTTTCAATGGTCAGGACTTTGTTTCATGTCTTGTCCTGTTTCTCCAGGTCAAAGGATTCTTTCAACATCTCAGAGCTTTTCATGTGATTCTCTTTACAATCTGGTGAAAAACCTTTAGACCTTTTGTAATACAGACCTTGAGTCTCAGGTCAGTTCTGTTTGGTCCTAAACCTTGGTCTGAAGCCGACCAGTTTAAGACCTGAACCTCTTTGTTGAGTTGTATGTTGTGATCAGCTCCTTCCATGTCGTAAGCACAGGTTTGACCCAGGGATTCTTCACTTCCTCCTCATGACCCAAGCGTCTGTCATGTGCCAGTAAAGGCCTGCACAGGAAACCCCCACTAATTACTCAGGATTTCATTGAGCTTCATATCTGGTCACACCAGCAACGCTCTGATTGAGCTGAAATAAAGCCCCGCCTCATTTTGCTTTTGATAAGGTTTTAGAGTTTTAAAATCAGATCCAGGTTTCTTCCCTCGTCACACAAATGTAGAGCTTGTTTTATTCCAACTCAAACAGCGAGTGGAACAGAGAGAAGAAAATCTGGGCGAGACATTCATGTTTATAGTTTTCATCCGAGAGTGGGACCAATTTGGTTCTGGACGGTCTTTTGTCAAATACAATAGAACTCCATGCAGGCAGGCGATTTTTGTTCCGTCCCAATCGAGTTCCGCGTGAATGACCCAATCTCCTCCAGGCTCGGCCCAATTCTTCCCCGGCCCGCCCATCACACAGTAACCCGCCCCCATATTTATAGCACCCGTGTGAGCGCAGGGGACACACAAACATGGCCGTGAGTTCCTCACGCAAACGCTCTGGCCGCGGTGCACGCTTGAGTCGTGCTCTGGTGCGCGCGCAGAGGCGACGGCGCTGGACCGCGCGCGTCACCTGAAGCTGCACGGGAAACCCAGCTGACTGGCGCCGAACTCAGGTGCGTGCGCGCGGGCACACATGCATGAACACGGCTGGTGCACGCGCACTGATGCTTAGAGGTGACTGCGGAACTTTTTGTGTGTTCTCCAATGGAGCATGACAGAGTCCACAATTGTTTTCGCGCTTTTGAACTGGAGATTCTGTTGAGTTGTGTGTTTGTGTTGTGTGTGTTCTGTGTTTTGTGACTCTGACACACACACACACGCACCACACGCACACACACTCTCTGGACACGCACACACACACACACACCACACCACAGCACACACACTGACACAAATCGCACCACACACTCTCTGCACACCAACATCACAACACTCTGACACACACACGCACACACAGCACACACACACACACACACACAACACACAAACACGAGCATCCTGACACACACAACTATACGGCACCACAACACACTCACACACACACACACACATACACAACCCACACATCTCAACACCACACAACACACACACGCACAACACAACACACACACACTTCTACACACATGCACACACACACACACACCCCGACACGCACACACACACACACACACGAACACAACCACGACGAACACACACACACACAACACGCCACACACAACACACACACACACACACTCCACGCACACAACCACACACTTGACACCACACACACGACACACACACACCACACACACACACACCACACCTCTCTGACACACACACCACACACTCTACACACACGCACACACTCTACACACACACACAACACCTCTGACCACACACACACACACTCTGACACAACTGACACACTTGACACCACTCACTCACAACACTCTGACACACCGCACTCTGACACACATCCTGGTACAGTTGTGTGGTCGACGTTTGTTTTTCCTTTAACAGTACAACAGTACACAACACAGCAAGTACACATACACAGTACACAGTGTGTCATAGTGTATCTCGGAGCCGGCTACCTTTCTCCAGCGCGTGAGCCGCGGGGCCGCGCGGGGCCCCGCAGGGGGCCGTTGCGGTGGGCCGTGCGGGCCCCATGCAGGGGGCCGCCAGCCGCCACATGTTAAACAGTGTACAGTCGGGGTCTCTAGGGAATTCTCCCGCGATAGATTGTCCCTACTCCGCCTATACCTGGACTAAGGCCTTGACTGTGGGCTTCATAAATATCTCTACTGCTTTTTCTCTCTATGCTTTCCCTATGGCGAATCCAACCCTCGGCCTTCTCTGTCTTGTGTCGCACTACACAGTCGATCCTCTTTGTTTATATTCACTCTGTCCAACAGGTCTGTCTGTCCAATCCTTGCAGTTGCCTTCTCCTCGCGTTCTCTCTTCTCCTGCTGTCCTCCTGCGTCCTCCTGCGTCCTCCCTCTGTTCTCCTGCTGTTCTCCTGCGTTCTCTGCTGTCCTCCTCTGTCCTCCTTCTGTTCTCCTGTGTCTCCTGTCCTCCTGCTGTTTCTCCTGCTTTCCTCCTGCTGTTCTCCTCTGTCCCGCTTTCTCCTGCTGTCCTGCTGCTCCTCTTTCTCCTGCTGTCCTCCTGCTGTTCTCCTGCTTCTCCTCTGCTGTCTGCCTCCTGTCTTTCGCCTGCATCTTCTCTGTTCTAGTTTCTCCTCGGGTCTCCTTCGTTCCTCCTGCTTTCCCTCTTGTCTCCTGCTTTCTCCTCTGTTCTCCCTGCTGTTCATCCTCTTGTTCCCCTGCTGATCTCCTCCGTTTTCTTCTCCTCTTGTTCTCCTTTTCTCCTCCTGTTTTGCTGTTCTCCTTTTTCTCCTCTTGTTCTCCTCGTGTGCCCCTTGTGTTTCTCCTATGTTCTCCTCGTGTTCTCCATGTTCTTCTCCGTGTTCTCTCTTATTCTCCTCTTGTTCTCCTGCTTTCTCCTCTTGTTCCCGCTGTTCTCCTCCTGTTTGCTGTTTTCCTCTTGTCTCCTCCGTTTTGCTGTTCTCCTCGTTCTCCTCTGTTCTCCTCGTTGCTCCTGCTTCTCCTCTTGTTCTCCTCTTGTTCTCTCGTTTCTCCTCGTTCTCTTGTTCTCCTTGTGTTCTCCTCTTGTTCTCCTCGTTTTCCTGCTTTCGCTCTTGTTCTCCTTGTCTCCTCGTGTCTCCTCTGTTCTCCGCTTCTCCTGCTGTTCTCCTCTGTTCTCCTCTTGTTCTCCTCTTGTTCTCTCTGTTCTCCTCTTGTTCCCTCTTTCCCCCTGTTTTGCTGGTTTCTCCTCGTTGTTCTCCTCCTGTTGCTTTCTCCTCGTGTTCTCCTCTGTCTCCTCTTGTTCTCCTGGCTGTTCTCCTCTGTCCCTGTTTTCTCCTCCTGTTTTGCGTTCTCCTCTTTCCCTCTTGCTTTGCTGTTCTCCTCGTGTTCTCCTTTTTCTCTCTTTTCCTCTTGTTCTCCTCTGTTCTCTTGTTCTCCTTGTGTTCCCGTGTTCTCCTCGTGTTCTCCTGCTGTTCTGCTCTTGTTCTCTTGTGGTCTCCTCTTTTCTCCTCTTTTCTCCTGCATCTCCGTTTCTCCTGCTGTTCTCCTCTGTTCTCCTCTGTTCTCCTCGTGTTCCCTCTGTCTCCTCTGTTCCCCTCTGATTCCCCTGTTTGCTGTTCTCCTCTTTCTCCTCTTTTCTCTCTGTTTTGCGTCTCTTGTCTTCTCCTCTTTTCTCCTCTTCCCTCGTGTTCCCCTCTGTTTCTCGTTTCTCCTCGTGTTCTCCTCCTTTTGCTTTTTCTCTGTTCTCCTCGTTCTCCTCTTGTTCTCCTTGTTTCTTCCTCTTTTTCTCCTCTTGTTCTCCTCTTTCTCCTCCTCTTGTTCTCCTCTTGTTCTCCTGCTGTCCCTCTTGTTCCCCTGCTGTTCTCCTCCTTTTTGCTGTCTCCTCTTGTTCTCCTCTTGTTCTCCTCCTGTTTTGCCTCCTGTTTCTCCTCGTTCTCCCCTCCTGTTCTCCTCGTGTTCTCCTCTTGTTCTCCTCTCTTCGTTCTCCTGTGTTCTCCTTCGTGTTCTCCTGTTCTCTCGTGTTCTCCTCTGTTTCCTCTTGTCTCTTTTTCTCCTCTTGTTCTCCTCTGTTCTCTAGTTTCTCCTGCTTTCCTCTGTTCCCCTCTTGTTCTCCTTGTGTTCTCCTCTTTTCTCCTCTTTTCTCCTCTGTTTGCTGTTCTCCTCTGTTTCTCCTCTTTCTCCTCTTCTCCTCGTTCTCTGCTTTCTCCTCTTGTTCTCCTCGTGTTCTGCTGCTGTTCTCCTCGTGTTCTCCTTGGTTCTCCTCGTGTTCTCCTGTTGTTCTCCTGCTGTTCTCCTCGTGTTTCCTGCTGTTCTCCTCTTGTTCTCCTCGTGTTCTCCTGCTGTTCGCCTCTTGTTCTCCTCGTGTTCTCCCTGCTGTTCGCCTCTTGTTCTCCTTGTGTTCTCCTCTTGTTCTCCTCTTGTTCTCCTGCTGTTCTCCTTGTGTTCTCCTGCTGTTCTCCTCTTGTTCCCCTGCTGTTCTCCTCCTGTTTTGCTGTTCTCTCGTGTTCTCGTGGTCTCCTCGTGTTCTCCTCGTGTTCTCCTCGTGTTCTCCTCGTGTTCTCCTCGTGCTTCTGCTCCATGTGGAAATTCCTTTCTCCTGACTCAAAATTACAGAAATGTGAAACTTCTCGTCACATCTGGAACACATTTGTGAGTCAAACACATGTTTACAAAACTAAAGAACATTCTGTGAACGGACAAATGTTTGCTGAGCGCGCTCAGCACCGCAGTCTGAGCGCGCTCAGCACCGCAGTCATGAAAGAGTTAGAAAAACTGATAATGAGATGATGCTATTAGGAGTACGGCCCATAGGGGGCAGAATGATGGTGCTGAATGTCACACTTACAGTGAAGCAATTCAGTTCCATTTACTTTTGTAACGGCCAAAATCACAACAGTTTCCTTGGAGGCGACAGTGAAAAACAGATGAAACAATGTCCCAGAGCGCCCCCTTCCTTAGAGCCTCCTTCTGCAGGAGAAACTACAAAACCCCTCGGAGAAAGTAGAAACCTGGAGGAGAACCACATTGAGGGAGAGAAGGAGTTCCTAGAGACGGTTGCTCTAGGCAGATGAAGAGCTGTTCATCTAGAGTTGAGCGCGTTCCTCGGGCAGTTGAGGAGCATCTGGATCTCCAGGTCAGCATCAGCTGAGCCATTTCACAGAGGAACGTTTGAAGCCTGGTTGAAATGAAGAGACTGTGTCGGGACTGTGTCGGCCTCTTTAACATGGACAGGAGCTGATTCCACAACACAGGAGCTTGGGAGCAAAACACTCTACCTCCTACTGTGCTTTTAGAGACCCTTGGGACCACCAGAAGTCCAGCATTTTGAAGCGAAGTGCTCTGATTGGATGATAAGGTCCTATAGCATCTTGAGTCGGATGGGGCGTCAGACCTCCAACACCAGCTTCACTCACTCATGTATTTAACACAGGGTCCTGAGGGTCCGGAGGGTCCTGAGGGTCCTGAGGGTCCGGAGGATCCTGAGGGTCCGGAGGGTCCTGAGGGTCCTGAGGGTCCTGAGGGTCCTGAGGAGGGTCCTGAGGGTCCGGAGGGTCCGGAGGGTTCAGGAACAGTTTCCCTTTGAAATGGGGCCTAAGCATGACAGTTCTGACCTTTGTCTCCATTCTGGAATGGTGCACACTCCATTGTTTATTGTTCTTGGCAGTAGAACCAGATTCCATTTGGCCTGTCATGAAACACAGTTACACTTTGTAAGCGATAACTAACTAAACCTGTAACCCTGGGAAACCTTTTCCAAATGTACAGAAATGTAAGTTGCTTATTGACCTTCTCGGTCCTTCTCTGGTGGACGATGCCAGGGTCGTTATGGGACAGTCTCCAGGTCTCACAATGACACAAACACAAGGTCAGGTTGTGTGAGTAAAACACGTGATCCTGGAGTTGAAACTTCTGCTCGAACATCTGCTGGAATCATGGATGTGCTTCTGATTTGAAATGTATTTTTGTGACTCAGTCATTGATCAAGAACAGAAAAGCAATGAAACAATGTTCACAGGAATCAGCAAATGGAGAAGTGTCCCAGCTTTCCTGACCTCTGACCCCTCAGACCCTCTGACCCTCTGACCCTCCCCTCAGACCCTCTGACCCTCAGACCCTCTGACCCTCTACCCTCAACCCCTGACCCTCACCCTCTGACCCCTCTGACCCTCTTCAGACCCCTCAGACCCCTCTGACCCTCTGACCCTCTGACCCCTCAGACCCCTCGACCTGACACTCTGACCCTCAGACCCTCTGACCTCTGACCCTCTGACCCTCTGACCCTCAGACCCTCAGACCCTCAGACCCTCTGACCCTCACCCCTCAGACCCCCTCTGACCCCTCTGACCCTCTGACCCTCTGACCCTCTGACCTGACCTCAGACCCTCAGGACCCTCAGACCCTCTGACCCTCAGACCCTCTGACTCTCCAGACCCTCTGACCTCTGACCCTCTGAGACCCTCAGACCCTCTCTGACCCCTCAGACCCTCTGACCCTCTGACCTCTCTGTACCCCTCAGACCTCTCCCCTCCTCAGACCCTCTGACCCTCATACACCCTCGACCCTCTGACCCTCTGACCTCAGACCTCTGACCCAGACCCTCTGACCCTCTGACCCTTTCAGTACCTCCCGACCTCTGACTCCCTCCCCTCAGACCCTCCCTCTACCCTCAGCACCCTCTGACCCCTGACCTCAATCCCTCTGACCCTCAGACTCACCCTCTGACCTCAGACCCCCTCTGACCCTCAGACCCTCTGACTCTCTGACCCTCTGACCCTCAGACCCCTTGACCCTCTGACCCTCAGTGAAGTTCCACCAGTGAAGTCCTTACTGTGAAAACTGTGACCTTTGACCTCCTGTTCTCCTCGTGAGTCACTGTTTAAACATGTGTGGACAAAGATTCACTTGTTTCATCTGTTTAGAAAACAAAACCTTTCAACTTTCGTCCAAGAGTCTCAATCTGTGAAACAAGTCTGAGAACTGATTAGTATCAGAATGCTAGAAGAAAGGGGTCTCTGCCCTTCTGTCTCTGTCCCTTCTCTCTGTCCCTTATGTCCTGTCCCTACAGTCTCTGTCCCTCATGTCCCTCTGTCTCTGTCTCTGTCTCTGTCCCTTATGTCCTCTCTGTCCCTCATCTCTCTGTCCCTCTCTCTGTCTTGTCCCTCTGTCCCTCTGTCCCTCTGTCTCTTCTGTCCTGTCTGTCTCTTCCCTCATGCTCTGTCCCTGTCCGCTCATCGTCTCTGTCCCTCCTCAATGTCTCTGTCCCTCATGGTTCACCTAAGATCAAGATGATGTAGTGTATTCTTCCAACGTGAGGAAAGTTGAAGAGCGCCACATAGTGAGACTAAGCAGCCACTGCACCAGAGCTTCATCAGCACAGAAGACACTGGAGCTCAGACCAGAGCGCCGGCATCTTCATCTTAAAGCCACAAACCACTCTATTGAAGACAAGAGGAGAAGGTTCTGAGCAGGAGAAGAGATGAGTGAAAGGAGGATGAGAGTGAAGGAGAGTGAAGGAGGAGTGAAGGAGGAGTGAAGGAGGAGGAAGGAGGAGTGAAGGAGGAGTGAAGGAGGAGGAGTGAAGGAGGAGTGAAGGAGGAGTGAAGGAGGAGCTAAGGAGGAGCTAAGGAGGAGTTAAGGAGGACATTTGGGTTCAAAAAGAGAATCCTCTTTAAACAGGAATGGGGGTTTAAGATTCAACATTCCAGTTGTATAAAATAGGGTGTTGAAACCATGGAGACGCCCGGGGCATTCTGATGCTGATCAGGTACTCAATGAGGAGGGAGCCAAAGTCATGTTACAATAGGATGTCGATGGCCCACCTCAGGGCTGTTAGAAAACAAAGAGAGTAATCTCAAGTGAAACCGAAAACTCTCTCCATCAGGAGGTCCCGCCCTGTGGGCGGGGCTTACACAGAGGAGGATATAAACCTGAGTTCTCAGACTTGATTCGCAGATTAAGAATGACTCTTGGATGAGAGTCAAAACGTTCCAGATAAAACAACGGAATCTTTTTCTACAATGGACCCCTCCTGGACGAATGAGGGATTACGCCCACATGTTTGAACTGGTGTTTGTGTTGGACAAATCACCACTGTTTGTTCTGAGTGTGAGCCAAAGAAACGAACTGTGCTTCAGTTTGAAAGCCGAGGAGCACTTTAGCCCCTGGAACACGTCTGTCTCCTTGAATCACTTTTTGGCCTTGATGTGTCTCATCTGGAGATGTTCTCTGATGTTGTGTCTGTCTCAGCTGAGATTGGAAAAGCTCAGATATTTAAGTGTATTTGCATTTAAGTGTTTTGAGACTTCATTGCTCCTGGTTCAGAGAAAACCCTCAGAAGAATTCATTCCCTGTTTATTCCTGTTAAACCTCATGAATTCCTGATTATTCCCATGAACTTTTTCCCACTTTGACGTTCCTGAAAAGTGGCTAATAGACTTGTATTTCCAGGCATTGGGTTCCACATCGCTCTGGACTTGGCGCGGCGAGGAGCTCGTGTGATCCTCGCCTGCCGATGTCCCGTTCGAGGCGCTGCTGCTCGGGACAAGATTCGAGTCCAGACCGGGAACCAGCAGGTCCTGCTCAGGATCGTGGACCTCAGTTCCATGGACTCTGTCCGAGACTTTGCCCAAAAGATCCACCAGGAGGAGCCAGAGCTGCACCTGCTGGTCAACAACGCCGCCGTCTCAGGTGCGTTCATTATGAGACTTAAAGGCCTCATAATCCATCTTCTCCACTCCCAGACTTCCCTCACCCCAGACACTTCCTCCAGCTCTTCCCGAGGCGTTCCCAGGCCACACAGAGACCTCTGGTGTGTCCTGGGTCTTCACCGTGGGACATGAACACCTCATGGAAGCTTTGTCCAGGAGGCTCCAGAACAGATGAGCCCCAGCTGGAGGAGCAGCAACTCTATTCCGAGTTCCTCCCCCTATCTCTAAGGGCCCCGTCCCCCTGAGGAGGAAACTCATTTTGACCGCTTATATCCTCGATCTCGTCCTTTGAGTCATTAAAGCTCATGACCAAAGGTGAGAGTAGAACGTGGACTGAGGTCAATCCAGATCTTTGGATTCAGTTCCTTCTCCACCACAACAGGAGGGGGCAGGCCACCTTTTTCGGTTGAAGACTATGGCCTCTGATTTGGAGGTGATGATCTTCATCCTGCTTCACACTCGGCCCAAACCGTCTCAGAGCATGCTGGAGGCCGGGTTTGATGGAACCATCAGGACAACACCATCTGCAAACAGCAGAGATGAGATCCTGTGGTCCCCAAACCGGACCCCCTCCGACCCCTGACCCCTAGAAATTCTGTCCATAAAAACAATGAACAGAAGCGGTGACAAAGGGCAGCCCTGAGGAGTCCCACATGGAAACAGGTCTGACTCTCTGCAATGACCACAGCTCCTGCTCCGGTCAGACAGCGTTCCATCTGCCCTGGAACCGCCCTTCTGCTCCGAAGTACTTCATCATGTACTTTTCACTGCTGTACTTCCATCTGCCCTGGAACCGCCCTGCTGCTCCGAAGTACTTCAAGTCATACATGTATACTAATTTTCACTGGCGTACCTTCATCTGCCCTGGAACCGCCCTGCGTCGGCTCCGGAAGTCTTCATCATGGTAACTATTTCACTGCTGTACTTTGGTGGATTGTTTTTCAGGTTTTCCCAAAAATGATCGACGGAACAGCGGATTTTTGATTACGTTTCGGGCGGGAAAAACATAAATCGGACCGTATTTCCTGCTCACAAAACCTCCTGCTCGGTAACGGTTTTTCCTTGTGTTCAGTCTGACCAGGTCTCTAGACCTCGTTCAGTAACCTGGTTTTCAGACCTGGTCTTCACGGACCTTCAGGTCCTCTCTCAGATCTGCTGGAAAGGCTCGTCTCCGTCTCGTGTCGATAGATTCTTGGGCTCAAATCCAATACTGGAAAAGGAATCGTTGCGAACTACTTAGAACTTCAGAGGAGAAACCTGAAGTACAAAAGAACAGACCGGGTCTACAACCACACCAGCTCCACAATTCCTGTTGGGGAAGCTATGAGCCTGTCCAGAAGACTTCAGGGCGACAAGCAAAGACTGGTCCAGAGATGGGACTAAGAAGACCAGTAGACAGAAACAAGGTACTACGGATACACGACCAGAGACACAGACCAAGGACCAGCACTAAACAAACCTAGAACAATAGTAAACCAAACCAGCAAAATGGACCAGGACCAGGTACAAAGGAACCAGAGACGACCATGGACCAGGACCAGAACCAGGAACATGGAACCAGAACCAGTAAATGCAAGGACCAGCCAGGAAACAGAACAGGACCAGGACCAGACAGAACCAGAACAATGACGGACCGCATAGGACCAGGACAAGGACCAGAGACAGGACCAGGAAAGCAAGACCAGACCAGGACCAGAGCCCAGAGACAAGACCAGACGAGACTAGACAGACCAGGACCAGGACAGAACCAGAAACATGTGACCGTGCAGGTGTACCAGATGACAGGAGACAACCAGAACAAGACCAGACCAGGAACAGTATGACAGGACCAGGGATGACAGGACCAGGACCAAGAGACAGACCAGAGACCAGGACCAGACCAGGACCAGGACCAGAGACAGAACCAAGACCAGAGACAGACAGAACCAGGACAGGACCAGAACCATGGACCAGAACAGGACCGAGACCAGGACTAGGACGAGAATCCAGGACCAGGACCAGACCAGACCAGAGACAGGACAAGGACGCAGAACCAGGAACAGACAGACCAGATGTTTGTCCTTCTGTAGGTGTGACGGTGAACTGGTGTGCACCGGGGATCGTGATGACGGAAGTCTTGAGGCATTATTCGCTCAATGAATTCGAGTTGTCTTCAATCTCCTCGGATTCTTCTTCTTCAAGGTACAAGTGTGATACTAACAGACAGAAGAGTACAAGTACAGCAGGTACTACGAGTACTACAACACTGCTCACACGGGTGTTACTCTCTGTGTTTGGACCATGAGGCAGTTTAAGACCAGAGCCGTTCCTCATAGTTACACACAGACCTTAAACAAACAGAAAACACAAATGTGAGTATTCAGTCCTGGGGTGTTTGAAGACTGAACCTCTTTTGTGGAGTTGTATGTTGGTTCAGCTCCTTCCATGTCGTAAGCACAGGTTTGACCCAGGGATTCTTCACTTTCCTCCTCATGACACCAGCGTCTGTCATGTGCCAGTAAGGCCTGCACAGGAACCCCCGGCACAACATTACTCTCAGGATGTTTCCATTGAGCTTCATGTTCTGGGTCGCACCAGCAACGCTCTGATTGGAGCTGAAATAAAGTCATTTTTCAGACAAGGCGAGCTTTTTCTCCATTCAAAATCCTTCCATTTCCTTAAAGCAACTTTTTAATCTTCAGCTCTGATTGGTCAGAGCTGTCCAATGGGAGAAGAGCTCTACTGCACATGCTCATGTATCGAGCCGCTAAAGGCCAAAGAGCTCGGCCCCTGACTCAAAGGCCGTGTTTACAGACCAGAGACCCCCCGGATTCACATCGTTATTGTACGCGAAACGTCCCATAGACACTGGAGCGTAAAGCTTGGGTCGATGATGTTTGAAGAAGAACTCTGAAAACTCTCACATTGATCTCATAAACGTGTCCTGCTGTTTCCCTCAGAGGCCAGAGGAGGGCGCTGTGGCCCCGCTGTACTGCGCCGTGTCCGAGGAAATGAACGGAGTCAGTGGGAAATACATCGACAGCGACTGCAGCCTGGTCCTGCCTTCAAACCTGGCCCAAGACCTGGACCTGGCCCGAGAAGGCTACGAGACCTGCTTCAGACTCACCTCTAACCTGTGAAGACTAGGACCAAGACCTGGACCAAGACCAGGACCAAGACCAGGACCAAGACCAGGACCAAGACCAGGACCAAGACCTGCTTCAGACTCACCTCTAACTAGGACTAAGACCAGGACCAAGACCTGCTTCAGACTCACCTCTAACCTGTGAAGACTAGGACCAAGACCAGTTCAAGGACCCTGAAGTACATTCACCCCCACATTCACATGTGCAGAGACCCTGGAGGTGAGGCGGGTTAAGTGTCTTGCCCAAGGACGCAACGCCAGTATAACTGCGATCGCACCTTCAACCTGTGGGTCAGCGGATCTGACCGCTCCTCCAGGAGAGAGCGGGATTCGAACTGCCAACCTTCGGATCAGAAGACGAGCGCTCCACCACCGTTACCGCCGCCCAAGAAACGAGGAGCTCCAGGAGCTGAAGGGCCGAGGCCCGAAAGCCCACCCCCCAGTGTGGTCTCTCCAGGCCCATCCCTGTTGGAAGGAGGAGCTGTGAGATGCACCATGACATGGCTCATTGAGAGTCCAGGTCCCACAGGAAAAAATCTTAGACTGGTGGGAGTCCAGAGGGGTGAGGGGGGGGGCAACGCTCCCGGAGCTTGTGTCAGGCTCTGGAGGTGTGGCCCCTCCCACTACAGTAGGAAGATCCTCTGGGCCAAACAAGACGAGGAGCTGATGAACCATGAGGCCTGATGAGGTTTCTGAACCATCATGTGAAGGAGCATGAAGGCTGCACAGGCGTGTGAGACGGACCCCCCACCGCGGGGCGTGCGAGACGGACCCCCCACCGCGGGGCGTGCGAGACGACCCCCCACCGCGGTGAGGAAGTGAATGATGTGCTGAGTTCATTGTTTTTCGCCTCAGACGTTCTACATGTGATGAAGCATTTCTGTTGTCTGAGATGCTGAACAAACTCGGCTCTCTTACTTACAACTGGGCTTTTATTTTGGTTTGGAATTTGTCTTTGCCAAAACAACAATGTTGTCACGGTGATGAGCAATGTTCACCATGAAGTGCGTATTTACAACACACAACGCTCAGGGAAAACACAACGTCTACGTACTGAGTTGTAGAGTAATTTCCAGTTGAGCCCGTTTCTCTCGTTTTGGACAGATAACTCTGTGCTAGTTCCATGGCCATCTGAGGCTAAATTGGAGATCGGGTTTGGATCAATAAAACAGAGGAGCGGCGGAGAGCGTAGGGTATGGGGCGGTGGGTGTCCATTCGTGGGAGGCATCTGTTACCAGAAAGCAGGCGGTGAGACGTTGTGGGGGGCCCTTAATTAGGCTTTGGGTTCAGCGCATGTTGTGGCATGAAATCCCTTTAGTTTTAATATTCCATCTTCACGTGTTGTTTCATGTTTCTGTTAGTTCGTAGTTCGTGTTTGTACATTGGTTAAATGTATGCAAGTAAAGTAAACAGTACAAAGCAATCAATGAACATCGAAAAAGTTGCAAGTAGCGTCCTTAATTTTAATGGTAATGACCCCAATCGAACGTCAATAATGTAACAAAAAAACACTAACAACGAAAAGCAATAAAGACAGATCTAAAATCACTGAGGGACCCTTTGTTTTAAGAAATGTCAACACATTGATACTTAAGGAAATAGTCAATGGTGAAACCCCCCGCCCACCCCACTTGAGAGGACAAAGACGGCAAAGTGAATGTAATGATGGGACCACCTCAAGTGTGTGAGCTCTAAAGACACACTTACGCCTTTTGTTTTGCTAACTTTGACACGGGGCCCTCCAAAGCTCCGATCCTCCGGTGTGAAAGAAGCCACTCCCTTTTTTGTGTCTAAAGCTGGAGTTGGCATTTTGCCTGATTATGATCACGTTTATTGCCACCTCAGATCAGGTGTTCACAGTTGAGGTCTCAGTGATGGGTTTTGTCTTACAATCTCATCGTTTAACACAGAGACAAGAAAAAGGCTGTTCTTCGATCACGTTGTCTTTTCTGCCGTGGAACAGAAAACGTAGACTTTTTAATGATAGATCATTTTAATTTCATTTGGTGATGCGCTGTTTCTAATTGATTTAAATGCATGCTTGGTGGTCCTATGTGTAATCCACTTCTCATGGCCAATGCTCTTGTTGTTCATTTGATTCATATTGTATTAAATGTTTTGGTCAGTTATTGTTTGCATTTAGGGGGTTTTTGAATTATTTTAGTTTGCTGTTTTTAAGGTTTGTCTGGTGGTTTGGTGTGTCTTGTTTGTTTAGGTTGTTGTGTTGTGTTTGTGTTGAATTTTGTTTTGTTAGAAACGCGTCTTCGATTGTGGTTTTCCGTGTAATATAATAAAATAAATGATATGATATAAGAATATTTCTATTAAGAATCTAAAGATGGGAAGGACCGCTACTTTTGTAATTTTTTTGACCTTGTTTCCTTTTACTTATAGACCATATTTCCGTCAGGATGTGGACGCATCCGCTTTCTCACGTAGTTCCTGGTGCGAATTCTGTCCAAAAAATGGACAAATCCTCAAATGTGATCCACAAAGATCAGGACGCGGATTATTGAGCAACGTGACAAACACAAGACGACAATAAGTCGATCTTTTAACACAGAATAAGTGTTGGAGATTGCTCTCGTTTGTGTTTCCTCCCATTATTGTTGACAGCCAATGACATGCGTTTATGTTGTCACATTGGTTTGACCAACAAAATTATGACATTGCCTGCATCCTGTGGTATTAAATGAAGTGCCTCACTACAAAGGAATATGACGTGTACTGCCGTGTTTAATGTTCTCTTAAACGCTGTGTGCAAAGGGACCTGCTAACAATAAGCCCAAACACAAAAAACAACTAAAACAAAGCTGTAATAAAAGTCTGGACGCGGAGAGTGTCCAACATCAAGTAAGGTTCAAATGAAACGGACGATCAACTGGCGCTTAGAAAGAGGGGTGACACAGGGCTGTGCTGGTCCCTGTTGTTTCATTTGTATTTTAGCCATTAGGCCCAATTCCAATAATATGTAGTGTCCACAGCAGAAAAGTTATCCTTTTAATATTTCTTTGACTTTATCTTGATCACAGGACACTTTCACCTGGGCAGAGTTTCATAAACTATATACAATATTATCCAATGTGTTTCCACACAGGTGTCGATTGTCCTTCCAGCGTGTCATTGTTCCTCTCCAGCTGTCATGGTTCTCTTCTGCGTGTCATGTTGGCTTCTCTCCGAGTGTGTGCTTGTTTCTCTTCAACGTGTCATTGTTCCTCTAAGCTATGTCCCTTGTGTCATTGTTCCTCTCTCCGGATTGTCTCAGTTGTTCCTCTTCTGCGTGTCATTTTTCCTCCGTCGTCAATTGTCTCTTCCTCATTGCTTCTACGTGTCATTTGTTCCTCTCCAAGCCGTTGTCATTGGTTCCTCTCAGCTGGGTCATTGTTCCTCTCTGCGTTCATGTTCTCTCACATATGTTCCTTCTGCGTGTCATTGTTCCTCTCCAGGCATGTCTTCCCAGGTTTGCTTTGCGGT
Organism: Chaenogobius annularis; assembly: GCA_015082035.1. Classification (NCBI taxonomy): domain Eukaryota; kingdom Metazoa; phylum Chordata; class Actinopteri; order Gobiiformes; family Gobiidae; genus Chaenogobius; species Chaenogobius annularis. The sequence continues at coordinate 1,291 of BJKM01001067.1, read as the reverse complement.
TGTTCTCTCCTGTCATTGTTCTTTCTGCGTGTCATTGTCTCTCCAGGGTTCATTGTTCCCTCTCCAGCTTGTGTCATTTTCCTCTTCGAGCTGCAGTTCTGTGTGCAATTGTTCTCTTCAAGCGTGTCATGTTCCTACGTTCTGCGCTTCACTTGTCATTGTTCCTCTCAGCGTGTCATTGTCACTCTCAGTGTGTCATTGTGTCCTCTCAGGTGTCATTGTTCCCTCCAGAGTGTCATTGTTCCTCTTCACGTTCATTTTAGTGTCATTGTTCCTCTCACATGTCATTGTTCCTCTCAGCGCTGTCATTGTTCCCTCTCATGTGTCATTGTTCCCTCCGTTCATTCGTCGTGTCTATTTGGTTCCTCTTCATAACTGTGTCCATTTTGTACTTGTTCCTGCTTCATAGCATTTGTTCCTCCGCTGTTGTCATTGTGTCCTCTCAGCGTGTCATTGTTCCTGCTGTCTAGCTCTTCAGTGCATTGTCCTCTCAACGGTCATTTTCCTCTTCATGCGGTCATTGTTCCCTTCAGGGTTGTTATTGTTCCTACTCCAGCGTGTCATTGTTCCTCTAGTGTCATTTTAAGCGTTATTCCTCTTCAGGGTGTCATTTTTTCCGTCTGTGTCTTCTCGTGTCATTGGTTCCTCTTCAATGATGTGTCCAGTGTCATTGTTCCTCTGAAGCGTGTCATTTGTCCCTCTTCAGTGCGTGCTATTGTGGTCCCTTCAGCCTGTAATATGTTCCCTTCCAATGCGTTCATTGTTCCCGTCTCGTGCAGGTTCCCTAACGTTATTGTCCTCTTCAGCGTGTCATTGTTCCTCCTCAGTCATGCTAGGTCATTGTTCCTTCAGCTTCATTTCTCGTCGGTTGTCATTGTTCCTCTTCAGCGGGTCAAATGTGAAGTGCGAAAAGGGTCAAAGGTGAAGTGTGAAACGGGTCAAAGAAGTGTGAAAGTCAAAGTAAAGTGTGAAACGGGTCAAAGTGTGAAATGGGTGTGAAGCGGGTCAAAAAGTGTTGTCAAATGTGAAGTGAAACGGGTCAAATGTGAAGTGTGAAACGGGTCAAATGTGAAGTGTGAAGCGGGACAAATGTGAAGTGTGAAGCTTGTCAAATGTAAGTGTGAAGCGGGTCAAATGTGAAGTATGGAGGGGTCAAATGTGCCGTGATTTTATTTAGTTGGTGATTTTCTGTCCAGTGCTGCTCTAGTGTTCTTGGACTTTGCGCTCTGTGTTGGGTTCTGTTCTGTTTGTTCTGTGTTTCATGTTCTGTTCTTCATGTTCTGTGTTTCAT
>BJKM01001066.1:0-108724 GCA_015082035.1 Chaenogobius annularis | reverse complement strand
AGTTCCTGGTCTTGGCCCTTGGTTTGCTATGGGTCCCTGGCTTTGGTTCTGGTTTCGGTCCTGGTCTTGGTCCTACGTGTTTCAGTCCTGGTTTGGTGCTCCGGTTTTGGGTCCATGTCTAGGTCCTGGTTTGGTTCCTTGTTTAGCGTCCCGTTTCAGTTCCTGGTTGGCCTTGTTTTTGCCTGGTTTCTGCGGTCCTGGTTTGGGACCTGGTTTAGGAGCCTGTTTGTCCTGGTTCGTCCCATTATGTGTCCTGTTTGGTCCTGGTTTGGTCCCTGTTTTGTCCCAGCTTTAGTTCCTTGGTTTGGTCCTTGGTTTGGTTCGGCCGTTAGTCCTGGTTTTTTTGTCGGTTTGGTCCTGGTTTTGTTCCTGGTTTTTTAGTGCTGTTTTGTCTGGTTGGTTCCGGTTTGGTTCAGTTTAGGCCTGTTTTAGTGCCCTGGTTTGCCAGCTTAAAGTCCTGGTTTAAGTCCTGGTTGGTCCTGGTTATTCCTGCTTTGGCCTTGGTTTGGTCCTGCATTTCGGTCCATGGTTTGGTCCTGGTTTGGTCCAGGTTTGGTTTTGTTTAGGGTCCCAGCTTAAAGTTCCGGTTTTAGTCCTGGTTTGGTCCTGTTTAGTTCACTGCGTTTGGCTTGGTTGGTTCCCCGGTAATATGGCCCCTGGTTTGGTCCTGGTTTGGTCCTGGTTTTGTCTGGTTGTCCCGGTTTAGTCACTGGTTCTTCCTGGTTTGGTCCTGGTGGTCCTGGTAGTCATGTTTAGGTCCTGGTATTAGTCTGGTTTGGTCCGGTTGGTCCTTGAGTCCTGGTTTGGTCCTTGGTTCGGACCTGGGTTTTAAGGCCTGGTTTTGTCCCGGTTTGGTCCTGTTTGGTCCCGTTGGTCTGTTTAGGCCCGGTTTGGTCCTCCTTGTTTAGTCCTGCTGGTTAGTCCTGGTTGGATCCTGGGTTAGGCCTGGTTTGTTGGTCCCTGGTTTGGTCTGGTTTGTCCCTGTTTCGTGAACCAGCTATATACTTTAGTCCTCCCTGGTTTTGTGGGGAGGTCCCCGGTTTGGTCCTGTAGTCCTGGTTGGGGTCCCTGGTTGCTTCCCAGCTTAGTCCTGGTGGTCCCTGGTCGGCTTCGCTTGTGTTTTAGTCGCTGGTGGTCTGGTTGGTCCTGATTTGGTCCTGGTTGGTCCTGTTTAGTCCTGGTTATTGGCTCTGGTTTGGGTTCGGGTTAGTCCTTGTTGTCCTGGTTGGTTCCTGATTTGGTCCTTGTTTGGGGCCCAGTTAAGTCCTGGTTTGTTCCTGGGGGAGTTGTTCCTGTTGGTCCTGGTTTACTTGGTTTGGTCCGGTTTGGTCTTGTTTAGTCCTGGTTTTGGTCCTGGTTTGGTTCGGGATAGGCCTGGTTTGGTCCTTGTTTGGTCCTGGTTTGGTCCTGATTTAGTCTTTTTGGTCCTGGTTTGTCCTGGTTTATAGTCCTGGTTTGGTCGTCCTGGTTTGGTCCATGGTTTGGTCCCAGCTTAGTCCTGGTTTGGTCCTGGTTGGTTCCGGTAGTCTGGTTTGGTCCTGGTTTTGGTCCTGGTTTGGTCCTGGTTTGGTCCTTGGTTTGTCCTGGTTTGGTTCTGGTTGGTCCAACTTTAGTCCTGTTTGGTCCTGGTTTAGTCCTGTTTAGGTCTGGTGGTCCTGTTTAGTCTCGTTGTCCTGGTTTGGACCTGTGTTTAGGCCTGGTTTGTGCATGTTTGGTCCTGGTTTGGTTCCGTGGTTAGCCTGGTTGGCCTGTTTTGTCCTGGTTGGTCCTTGTTTACCTGGTTTGGTCCTGGTTTGGACCTGTTTAGGCCTGTTGGTCCGTTTGGTCCGGTTTCGGTCCCCGGTTTGGTCCTGGTTTGTCCTGGTTTGGTTCCAGGTTAGTCCTGGTTTTGGTCCTGGTTTGTTTCCTGGTTTGGTCCTGGTTTGTCCCGGTTTGGTCCTGGTTTGGTCTTGGTTTGGTCCTGGTTTTGGTCCCAGCTTAGTCCTGGTTAGTCATCTGGTTTGTCCTGGTTTGGTCCTTGTTTAGTCCTGTTTGGTCTGGTTTGGACCTGGTTTAGGCCTGTTTTGTCATGGTTTGGTCCTGGTTTGGTCCCGTTTGGTCTGTGTTGGTCTTTTAGTGTGTTAGGCCTGGTTTGTCCTGGTTAGTGCTGTTTGTCCTGGTTTGGTCCTGGTTTGGCTGGTTCCGGGTTAGGCCTGGTTTGGTCCTGGTTTGTCCTGGTTTTGTCCTTGTTAGTCCTGGTTTGGTCCTGGTTGCGACCTGGTTTTGGCGCTGGTTTGGTCCCGGTTTGGTCCTGGTTTGGTCCCGGTTTGGTCCTGGTTTGGTCCTGGTTTGGTCCTGGTTGTTCCTGGTTTGGTCCTGGTTTCTGTTGGTCCTGGTTTGTCTTGGTTTAGGCCTGGTTTGGTTCCGGGTTATGCCTGTTTGGTCCCAGCTTAGTCCTGTTTAGTCCTGGTTGGTCCTTGGTTTAGGCTTCGTTTGTCTTGGTTTGGTCCTGGTTTGGTCCTGGTTTGGTCCTGGTTTAGTGCTGGTTTAGTCCTGGTTTGGTCCTGTTTTGGTTCGGTTAGGCACTGGTAGGTCCTGGTTTGGTCCCAGCTTCAGTCTGCGTTTAGTCCTGGTCTGGCCTTGTTGGTCCTGGGTTTGGTCCTGGTTTGGTCCTGGTTTGGTCCTGGTTTAGTCCTGGTTTGGTCCTGGTTTGGTCCTGGTTTGGTCCTGGTTTGGTCCTGGTTTTGGTCCTGGTTTGGTCCTGGTTTTTCCTGGTTTGGTCCTGGTTAGTCCTGGTTTGTCCTGGTTTGGACCTGGTTTGGTCCTGGTTTGGTCCTGGTGGTTCCTGGTTTGGTCCTTGGTTGGTCCTGGTTTGGTCCTGGTTTGTCCTGTTTGTCCTGTTTGTCCTGGTTGGTCCTGGTTTGGACCTGGTTTAGTCTGCTGGGTTGGTCCTGGTTTGGACCTGGTTTGTCCTGGTTTGGTCCTGGTTTGGTCCTGGTTTGGTCCTGGTTTGTTGTTGGTGTTGTTTAATGTTTTATGTAATAAAAGAATCTCAAGTGTCTAAATTGGACAAACGCTGCTGTAGTCGTTGTTGTGGAGAGTGGAAATCATGGATGTATTATAATAACTGGATAAGGCACGCCCCCTCTGTCCGCCATCCAAATTGAGTAGTGGCCGCTCCGCGGTACTGCAGCCTCAGGCCATTTCAACAGTTCGGCCTGTAAAAATACCGAAAGTGTGAAATTATTTTTAATCTAAAAATAAAATAGAAGGAATTCACTCTTTTGCCGTTTCTAAAATCCTTAAAAATCACATTTTTAACTTCAACATGTCCGCGCTCTGACACGCGCACGCCTCGTGAACGATCATCAGAAGAGCGCGTGTCGGACGCAAACCAAACAGAAGAAGACGAGACAAACGAGACCACGAACTTGTGTTTATGTCATTTACACGTTTTCACACATCATTCAATATGAAGTAGAAATGAACGATTACACAGTTCACAAGCTAACAGGCCACACAGCTAACACAAGCACACACGCTATACACAAGGCTAACACGGCAACACAAGCTAACAAACGCTAACACAAGCTAACGTTTAGCTACACAAAAAGAAGCATTCAGAACGATATTCATAAGTTCACGGCTCAAGCTTTTTGCAAAGAAACTATTATTTCCGCTTTACAACATGAAACCTTTATATTTATAGATATAACAGTTCATCATTCACATGTCGTAACCATTTCAAGACCTCAGACTCCAAAAGTCCGCTCTAACTGTCCTCAGTCTTTCACGCGTTCTGCTGTCGCCGTGCTCGTTCCCGACGCCAAAGCGACACGGCGATGTCGTCATAAAAGGGGAGGCACTAGACTCCATATTCAGGAAGTAACGCAGAAGTAGGGAACTTTTTTGGAGACATGCGCCAATGAGCCAATGAGCACACGCCATAGGCTTGAATTGGGCGCCATTTTGTTTTCCGGGGGCTTGGTGGAAATAGGACGGGTGAGCTTAGCGCCCCCTGCAGTTCCATATATGTAAGGCTGACCTGCTGCTGTCTTTCTCTCCAAAAGGAAAATGCCATTCAATAGTTTTTGGATTCACCTCCAATTTAGCTCCTAAGAAGGAGTACGAAGTTTTCAGAACGATTGCGGTCAAAACGACTGGGCGATCGTCATGCTTTTGTTGGCCATGGTTTCTTAGCCATGGAGATCTCACTAAGAATGGAACCACTGTCCACCGATAGCTGCAACAAACATCTCCATGCAAGTGTTAGCTCTTCTGTCAAAGTTTTGATTTCTTCTTTTTAATTTTCAGAATGTACTACTTTAAACTACAAAAACAAAAAAGAGCAAAGAGAAGAAAATGAAGGCACACAAAGTCCAGATGAACATCCCATTCAGTCCAAAGTCAGTCACGTTACGTTAAGTCCAAATCTGATTGTTTTTCCATTTTCCATATGCTCATGATAGCCTTTTTTATGTGATGGCCTTTTCCCTGCTTCCAAGAGTATAACGTATCTGTTTCTTGTGTCCATGGCAGGAGTTTTGAGGCCCAACTACCGTACATAGTTCTAAAGTTCAGAAACAGTCTGCAGTTCATGGTTCATTTCAGTCCAAACCTTCTGAGCGTCAGGACAGTCCCAGAACACGGGACAGTGGCTTGCCTCCTGGTGCCACAGTTACACAAGTAGCACATAATCTAAAGAAACCACATACAAATCAAAATAAGAGCCTCAGTATTTTCATGTTCTTCTGTGTGACAGACATTAAAGAAACCCATGGCTGATGCCCTCTGCGGATGTTTTTGAGAAGATATGTATGGCCATCTGGATTGTTTTCCCCAAATGATATCATTACAATTGACTACAAAAACATGTCAGAAAAAGCTGTGTTACTGCAAACGGCATGAGGGAACAGTGCAGTCGTGTTCAGTGCAGAGCCTTCTTGGCTCCAAAGTGTTCAAATGAAGCTTTGTGTGCATCTTCAGGCAGCTGTTTGGCCCAAACCAAGAATCAGCCAATTTAGTTCCATTTTATTTTGTAACGCCTCAAATCACAACAGCAGTAAGTCATATATAAGTCATATATATATGATATATCTACCAACCAATATATCGGTCTGTATCTAGTTCTAAGGTGTCTATGGCCCTCTGTGGCCCTCCGTGTTCAGAACTCAGCTCTACTGCTCATTTGAAACTTGTCTTCACAAACTGCCACTTGACTCATGTAAATCATAAGTCATGATTCATATTTACCACAGGTAACATCCCACCGAAAACGACGTAATGATTAGATTAGAACACTTTGAGGCACAGCATGAGCGACATCGCCAAAACTCATCATTGTGAACGTGGTTGTAAACAACTCTCTCATCTCTTCCTCACATGAAAACTGAAGCTGATACAACACTGGTGTGTTATAGTCCACACCGAACTCAAAGCCATTCCATTGTGCCTTACATCACCTACACCTTGCACTGTCGTTTTGCCAAGTTCAATAATCCCTTTTTGGCATTAAAGATTCAGCCCAATTTTAATGAAAACCATGAGTCAGACGTTTGGATGGAACCTGCATCTGCTAAGGCCGTTTGGAGACGGATTTTTCTCATTGTTGCACAGAAAAAGGTCTTTGCAGTCCATTCCAGTGCGAAATTGTAATTTCCAGCTTTCTCTCCTCTTTCCAATCTGTATTTGCATTGATTTAAAAGTGCAGCCCAACAATCGGAGGGTAAATGTAGAGAAGACAGCCTCAGCGAATGGGCAGAGCAGGCGGGAGACACAGCCAATGTAAATCTGCGAGAATGTAGAAGATACGTCCCATAAATGTAAGAAGTGTAAAAAAAGTAACGTAACATCTTAACATCATTCGAAGTGGGTGTGATTGTAAGAACAAAACATTCAATAAAGCACATAATCTGGTGTTTTCAAACGCCGACACAAACACCAGGAAAACCAAATCCGATTTGAACCGGCGATGTAAGAAACACAAACGTTCAAATCCTTTCATTTCGTAAACATAAAGCTTTTGTCACATGCTTTTTAATATAATTACATTTTTTAATACATAACAGCCTTCCTTGGTGTTGTCGTTATGGGGTTATGTTTTAGGAATTATGAGGCAAATAATGAATTGAATCCATTTTGGGAGAAGGCTGTAACATGAAAGTGAAGCCGTATTCATGATCTGAGATGGAGAACATTTCAGACTGGAGGGTGCGCTCATGTCTGTCACTGAATCTTTACAAAGATGTATTTCTCAATAAAGAATAATCTCCTTTGGCACCTGAAATTGTCATTAAGGGAGAATAGTTGTATAAATATTTAGGTGTTGAGCTGAAGAAAGCCCTGTCGTTTAAAAAGCACAACCTGCATCTGAAATGATTCAAACTGTCAAATTTTACATTATTTTGATATCAAATGAGTTCTATAAAGTTTTTGTGAATTCAATGATATTTTCGCAGTTAGAAATCCTGGTTAGAAAGTCCTCTCCCTTCGAGCCTCAGAAACACTCTGTTCTGTATCTCCTCCAGAACGGACCTTTTCTCCATCTGTGACGTGGCTCTGAGAAGCTTCTGCTATTTTTAACTCCAGAAAAATAGCATCTCCAGACTCGTTCTGTGCATTTCTCCATCTAATCACGATCAGAACAACTACGTGGTGAGAAGTGAGAGGCCAGGTTGCAATCATGGATCTATGTTTATCCTCAATTCTGTGTAAAACCCTTTGCAGCCAGTAGATGGCCTCACACCAAACAGCAGAGATCCAAATGTAATTTGTTTGTTATAAACTTTTTTGTTCTAAAACATGAGATGCCAGACCAAAGGCGCTCAAGAGCATGTTTAGAGGCTGAGAACGATACACATAATGCATCATATTTGTCCTTTAAGTGGCACAAAGATAATCAGCTGTGTAGTCATTAGATCCAAGATGGCGCCGCAGACGGATGCCCTGGCCTTTAGGTGCTCTTTGTTTTGTCTGTTTTTGTTTGTAAATCATGTGTCTGCGTGCTCTTACACCCGTGAAGAGCTCTTGTCCTTCCGAACCACAACTCCTACGGACCTAGTTCCAGTTTTTTTAGCTTCTGCTGCAGAATTAGTCCTTCTTTTGGCTAGAAGAGTGAGACGCCGCAGGCGAGGAAAACGTGCGGGGGTCCTTGTGCGTCTCAGGCAGGCGCGGACCCTTTTACCGATGATTTTCCTCTCCAACGTTCGCTCTCCAACAAAATCGATGAACTGGCGCTGCTGATGAGACGAAACAGAGACTTTTCTCCTGTTTTATGCTTCACGGAGAGGTGGCTCAACGAGTCGGTCCCGGACTGTGCCATACAGATTGAGGGCTTTGAGCTTCTTCATGCGGATTGACAAAGGGATCCCTCAGGTGAAAAAGACGCGGCGGTGGAATCTGTTTCTACATCGACAACGCCTGGTCATCGGATGTGACAGTGATCTCCAAACACTGCTCTCCTGATCTGGAATATCTCTCCATTAACTGCAAACCATTCTACTCTCCACGAGAGTTTGCTTCATTCATTCTGGCTTTTGTTTGGAGCGGACCTTCCCGGACCCCTTGTGTATTATCCTGGGTGATTTTAACAAAGGGAATCTCAGCCACGAACTACCAAAGTACAGACAGTTTATTAAAGTTCCGCTCAGAGAGCAGAACACGCTGGATCACTGTTACACAACAGTCAGTAACGCCTTCCGCGCCGTGGCTCGCGCTCTCGCTTTTCAGATCACGCATGGTTCACCTGATCCCACATACAGGCAGAGGCTGAAGCTCTCCAAACCTGCGAACCTGAGGACCTCTAGAGAAGTGGACCAATGAGGCAGTGGAGGAGCTCCGTGCGTGTTTGGACATTACAGGACTGGGAGGTCTTCAGAGCTGCCACAGAGAGTTTGGATGAGGACACGGACACTGTGACGTCATACATTCTGTGAGGACAGCATCATACCAACACAAACCAAAGTCACTTTCAACAATGACAAACCCTGGTTCACTCCAAAACTGAGGCAGTTACAGCCAGAAGGAGGCAGCGCACAGGGCTGGAGACAGGGGGCGCTACAAAGATGCAAAGTATGGATTTAGCAAAGAGGTTTCTCGAGCGGGATCACAGTACAATATGAGTCTGATGCAGCAGTTCTCTGACAACAACCCCGCCTCCGTGGGGAGGGGGCTCCAGCTTCTCACCAATCATAAGACCCGAGCCCCCCCTGTTGCAGACAACCGAAAACTGGCTGAGCAACTTAACACCTTCTACTCCAAGTTTGATGTGACCACCCCCTCCCCCCCGGTGGCCACCTCTGCAAACAACCCTGGCCCCCACCTCCCCAACCACTCTCTCAGTTCAGGAACAGGATGTAAACAGACACTCGCGCAGGAGAGCAGACCCCGTCTTCACAGACATTTTAACACCTCCCTGGGGTCATGCATGTCCCAGCCTGCTTCAAGTCTGCCGCCATCTGTCCCTGTCCCCGAAGCGCACACCGGATCACTGGACTTAATGACTACAGGCCTGTGGCGCTGACGTCTGTAGTCATGAAGTCATTTGAACGCCTGGTCTTGCCCCACCTCAAGTCCTTCACCTCCTCCCTGCTGGACCCCCCTGCAACATCACAACATCACATGGTCTCGGGGTGGAGTCTGCATGTCCTCCCCGTGTTACCGTGGGTTCTCTCCGGGTTCTCTGGCTTTCTCCCACTGTCATGTCTTAGGTAAATTGGCAACTGTAAATTGGCCCTAGTGAATGAATGTGAGAGTGAATGGTTGTCTGTGTGTCTATGTCTGTGTTAACCCTGCGACGAGCTTGCCACTGTCCAGGGTGTACCCTGCCTAAGGCCCAAAGGCACTGGGATAGGCTCCTAATGGGAACAAGCGGTAGAAAATTAATGAATAGGTCAAGTAGGAGTAAAAGTCAGTAAAGTTAAATCCTTCCACGCCTTCATTTTTATAAATACTGGACTGAGATCAAGGAGGCACTGGACAGTCTTCAACACTGCGGTGCATGCACTGACACGAAAGATGAGGCAGCAGCATGGAGTTTCAGAGTTTACTCTGTGCAGGATATAGTTATACAGACAGACATCGCGTGTTTGCTACCAGCGTATTATTTCGTACCTATACACATGCATACAACAACAACTCACTGTTTGACACATTCACGGACAGTCCGTATAAACGCTGAATGCTACAGTAAACATTGCATCGCTCCTTGTTTTTTTTTAACAGAGCCTTTGTCTAAATGAAGAGCCAAAACTGTGGTATATGCTCTGCAGGTGAAAACAAACAACACATACGGCACAAATCAGTAATATAAATTTACTACAAAATGTCCAAATAATCCAAATAATCATTCAGTGCATCCTTATACAAATGTATATGCAAAACATCAACATAAACCAGTTACTGCATGAATACAGTTCACTAGCAGGGACCACGCCACAACAAATGGAATATGAGAGAATGTTTTTCGATAATAGTGATGATGGATCCATGATGGATCGATTCGAGTTGGCTGGGTAGAGAGACTGTGGATGGGGGTCCGTCTTGGGTAATCAGCCCAGCCGATTCAGAACCCCCAAAGATTTAAAATTTGCAAAGATGGTCTGGATCTCAACGTAAAGCCTGGCTGAAAATGAAGACGTCAACTGAGTGGCACAAGAGGAGCTGGATAGTCGAGGACTCTCTGAAGAGGAGCTGGATGGAATCTAAAAGAATTACTGGAGAAGAGGATTAACACCGGTGCAGTTGAATAGAGTTTGAAAGTTTCTTAGGCGATGAATTGGAAGATACGGAGAGCAGGTGAGTGTAATAGCGTTGGCGGTGCAGTAATACAGTCTCAAGTCAAATGGATGGCATAAAGACAATGCGTTCGTGGGTCGCCGATGGAAGTGCATGGGTATGATTAAGGTGCGAGAGTGATGGGGTTGAGGTTCGGACGAGCGATCGTTAAACAGTGTGGATTACATGGTCATCGCCTTGCTCCGGACTAGAGAGAATGGTTGATTGATTGTTTCTGTCGAGAGAGCAGAGACAACAAGAGATGCAGGGATAGGCCTGTATAAATAGGGCTTCTGGGTAATTAGAGGTGTGGTTAAAGAGTGGAGGCGTGGTTGTTGGAGGAGTAGGAGGTTGAGGCGTAGTCCCGCTCCCGAACCTCAGTCAATGATTACATCATCAACTACATTTATGTGAAAATCGAAAAAACAAAACGTCGCGGTGCGACGGGGGCGTTTGAGCGGCCGACGCAGAAAAGTTGGACAAAGCTGAACTTTTTTGTGGCAGACGCGGCGCAGTAACCAATCAGAGATTACGCTCCAGTGACATACCTCCGCATTACCCGGAAGACAGTGATGTACCTACGCACTATCTGGAAGAAGGACCAAAGCAAACCTCCAGACCCACAAAAAAATCAGCCAGACACAGCTCTTGGAGCAAATAATGATATTCACTAAACTCTGCTCACCTCTGAAGTATCTGCGGGACCCAGACAAGCCGCCGAGCCGATTGCCTCGGACATTGTAAAGTAAATTCACCAAAGCCATTCTCTTTACCTGAACTGCCATAGGACACAACTCCTCCACTTCGCATGTGCCCTCGCCACCTCGTCCGCGGATCTGCTGCGGAGATTTTATTTTTTGATCGCGCGTTCGAGGCGGCCAGGCAGCGCGGCCAGGGCGGCTGCCTTCAAATATACAGGCATTCAATTTGGGCAGCCAGCGTGAATTTGGCCGCCATGGTGTGAACGGGCCTTTAGTGTAAATCTTGCGCTGAAACATCAGTTCTGCAGGAGATGCTTTGGTTGTGCTGTGTGCGGTGGGGCGATCTTTATGAAGAAACGTGTTCAGCGTCTGTGATGCGTATGTTTTTTCCAAGAGTACGCATGACACGCTCTACTGTCGCGTTTGCTTGTGGCCATAGAGGTGTTATCTTTCTGTGGTGACAGCCCATGTGTGTTAAAAACTTGCTGAACAGTTCACTGTTGAAAGGAGCCCATTATCTGTTTTAAACACTCTTGGTATGCCGAACATTGAGAATGTCTTGTCTATGACAGGGATCACTGTATTGGCTGAAGTTGATCTGACAGCCTCAACCACGGGATAGCGTGTGTACTCATCCATAATAACTAAAAGGTACTCTCCAGTCGGGAGCGGCTCGTAAAAGTCTGCACTGACTGTGTGCCGTGGAGACTCTGGTAAGTCAGACATTTTTAGAGGCTCCAGTTTTGTCACTGGAGTGTTGGCTTGACATGCTAAACTGTTCTTAACCACAAGTTCAGCTTTTTGGTCCATGTTTGGGAACCACACTTTTGACCTGAGTAGTGCCTTTGTTTTGACAATCCCTTGATGTCCCTCATGTGTTGAAACTGGCTCACGGTCCTCTCGGGCTGAGGGGATGAGGATCCTAGTGCCCCTTAGTAGTATGTCATTATCGTGTGATACAGCCAGTTCAGTACTGATTTGTTTGTACTTTTGCAGGGCGTAGTGTACTCCGAGTCTTTGGGGATTGTGTGCCATGCATTGTTTCTTATGTAGTCACTAACCTTTTGCAGGATTGGGTCTTGGAGGGTTGCCACTTTGATTTTTCGGGCAAAGTCATCGCATTTGGTGTTATACTCACAGCCTGGGTTTTTAGCGCCTTTCCTGTAGACTACGTGGAGGTCATAGGGCTGTAATCTCAAACCTCATTGTTCGATCCGTGCAGGTGGTTTGGAGCAAGGCTTGTTCCAGATCATCTCCAATGCCTTGTGGTCTGTAACAAGGGTAAAAGAATGTCCAAACAGATACAAATGAAAATGTTCACAACTCCACACTATTGCAAGTGCTTCTCTCTCAGTCTGTGAGTAATGTCTTTCTATGTCACTGAGTGCACGGCTGGCATATGCTATTGTGAGTCTTTCCCCTTCTTTTCTGAGTTGATAAAGAATAGCCCCCAGACCAACAGGACTAGCATCAACGACAAGTTCTGTGTGCTTGAGTGGATCAAAATATGCCATGATGGTGTCACCAGTTAAACTGTCCTTGCTTGCAGAGTTTCAGCATGCTCCAAGTTCCAGTGCCAGGTTGTGCATGTCTTGGTTAAGTCGCAAAGTCGGGGCTGAGATAGAGGCAAACTCTTTGATGAAACGAGAGCAGTGGCCATGCCAAGCGAACTTCTCACCTCTGAGGGGTTGTCTGGTGCACTGACCTCTTTGATGGCAGCAACTTTCTTAGGATCGGCAGAGATCCCACCAGCCTGGAAAATGAATCCAAAAAACTCTAACCTGGTTTCGCTGAATTTGCATTTGTCTCTGTTGAGGCTGAGACCTTTTTCTTTCAGTCTGTGAAACACTGCAGTAAGGCTTTTGCAGTAAGGAGTTTTCTCATGCACTATTATGTCATCACTGAGGTTCTTTACACCAGCAATGCCTTGCAGAGTCTGGCTGATAGCATTTTGAAAGACTTCTGCTGCAGAGGAGATGCCGAAGTTCAGACATTTGTATCTCCTCAGACCTTTGTGGGTGCTGAAGGTTGTGATATACCTGCTGTCAGGGTGGAGCTCCAACTGGTGATATCCGGCCCTCAAGTCAAGTTTTGAGAAAACTGTAGCTTCCGTTGAGCTCTGTGAATGACGTCATCCATGGTAGGTGTGATATGACGCTCGCGCTGTATGGCAGTGTTAGCTTGTCTTATGTCAACACAGATCCTGACCTCTTCCGGGTGTTTGGGTTTGGGTGGGGTCATGATTGGTGAGACCCATGGTGTGTGAACCTGTTTTACAGTCTCGATGATGTCACTGTCATGTAGTTTTTGTAGTTCTCTCGCAACTTTGTCTCTGATGTGGAATGGCACGCGCCTGTGTGGCTGCCAGGGGGGCTGAACAGTAGAGGGTATGTGGAGTTTCACTTGGAAATCTTTTAGCTTGCCTATCCCTTGCAAAAGCTCTAGGTGACTAGAGTGTGAGGGTGATACAGTTGACTACTTTGATTTGGCCTAACTGCGTAGCTTTTACACGTAACACCCTTTTCCAGTTTTCACATAGAACTTGCACATAGTCCTTTTGTTGTTTTGCCGCTGCCATCACAGGTGAACATGCCAGCTAGTGACAGTGGGGTGGTACAGCCTTAAGAAAAGACGTTAGTGTCTGCAGAAACTAACTGTTTCTGCACTATCGTGTTAAAAGCAGGCTCACTAATGACATTTACTGTTGCACCTGAATCTAGTATCACAGAAATGTCTACACCACTAACCTGTATCTGCATCGTTGGAGTGTGCAGCTCTGGTAGTCACATACACATATTCATCTTCACTTCTAGATGAGTTTTTCCTACCACTTTGTATTGAACTAGTGACATTAAACACTTTCTTGTGTGGTTTGTATACCTGGCTTTGGATTTTGTGTTTTACATCATAGTCTGTTTGTTGCTTTTGTTTGGACCTACACTGCTTGGCAAAGCCTACCATTCTGCTTGATTCAGCCTACCGCACGCTTTACTGTCTTTTCCTCGTGCGGGGCAATCCTGTCGTGTGGATATTTCCTGCCACAGTTACGGCAACTGGCTGTTTGACTTGTTTCCATTCCCATGTGGGACGCTGCAGTTCTTGGCTGGACGACCCTTTAGTGGCACGGCATTAACAGACACAGTTGCTCCTTGTTCCATAGTTTAGTTTAGTTTAGTCTTCATTTGTCAGGGACCATGTACAAATTCATTGATCTTCAAGAGAAAAAAATGATCTGCATGCCCGATGCTTGTTCTGATAGTTCCATAGACCTCCCATAGCTGAGCAGATCCTCAAGACTCATGTCAGGCTCTCTGAGTGCCCGTCTACGCAGCCTAGCTGACGTGCAGCTCTGAATCAACTGTCCTTTTATTTCCAAATCAACATTGGTGAAGTCACAGTGCTTGGCTAGCATGTGAAGACGTGCACAGTATGTGTGTCAAGTTTTTACCAGAGAGTTGAACTGATTTCTGAAGGTGTAGACTTCATGAAGGATGTTTTTCTTTGGTGCAAAGTATGTTTCCAGTTTCACTTTCACATCTGCGTGCTCGTCTGCATTTGCCGCAAGCGTGTCATAGATATCATGCGCACGTTCACCAGCCAAGTGTAACATCAGCGCTTTTAGCCTTCCATCTCCCGTTGTGTTGAAAGCTGCTGTGTAGTTTTCAAATCTCTGTACCCATTTTGTCCAGCGTGGCCCAACCGAACTCGGGTCTGTTTCTGCGTCAAATGCTGATAGAGCAGGCGTAGTTGTCAGCGACATGGCTACCTTTTTTTGGCTTGACTTTGTTTTATTTTTGGTTTTTTTCTGGTGCGGTTAGCTTATTGGTACTTAGCTGGTATCTGTCTTGTATTCATCGTCTTTTACTACTTTACAAACACCAATATTCCATTTGACTTTGAAACAATGTGCCTCGCACGTAGGGCTCCAGCGATGGAGACAAGAGATGGATTAAAAAGGCAATCACAAAAAAAAAAATGACATACTTTTGTCTTTTACGCTCGGGTCCTATTTTTGTTCGTTCTGTTTGTTTGTATTTATACATTTTACAGAAAAATACTAACTTTAACTCATTCAATCCATCAATTCAACAGGATTTATTTTTACATCAATTAAGCAAATCACTCTTTCACTTTACAGATTTAAATCTATTTAATCCAGAGTTTGATGCCATAATTCATGCTTCTATAACTGATTTGTCATGAATTACATCTGACACTCTGACTCATTTTTGGATTTTGACTTTCAGAGGACTGAAGTATCAGAGGACTTTCAAAAATGAATAAAGATCATGAATCTGTTTGATTTGAGCAATACGTACTATTAAAAAAAAGAACTGTAAATTGCTTTGCACATGACAAGTACTCTTTATTCAAACCATTCTGGTTCTGGTTAAATAATTCCGTATTACAGCAGCAGCCTGTTAAAGCCTCTCACTGTAGGCCCTCGTTTTGTGTCATTCGAGTAGTTTTAAGTTTGCGTTTCTGAAGTAGACTGGACTCATTGCGTAATAGTCCCGGGATAGTGGTTTAGAGGGGTGTAATGCAGTGGCTTATGTTTTATGGATGACAGAGAATCTTTGAAGTGGGATGACAAGGCTGAGCGGATGTGCCGGTGTCCACAGTGAGTTCAGTGTGTTAATGTTCTGTCCAGTACACGACATGAGATGAAGACACAACAGCTGGTTCATCTGTGTTACCGTAACTATCCAATCAGGTTTAAATGACAAGACCCGAGTCAAACACTTACAATAATGTACAATAATGAGCAAACATTGTTTGCATTCAAGCCAAATTCTTCCTTCTGCCAGAAGCAGAAGAGCATTCCCGTTGTCGAGGTCAAACGCTCTCAGTTTACACATCTTTTAACTCTGTAATAATGTAAAATGCTCTCGTTAAGTTGATCCAGTGCGTCAGACTGTCCTGTATTCGTTTTATTTTGGAGAAAGGAGCGCATATTATAAGAGTGATCTTCTTTGTGCTCCTTTTCATTATATAAATGTGTTCAGAATTTAAATTTAAATTTTGGTATAAATAGAAATGAAATTGTGAAATGAAATTCTTGTGAGCTGAAATGACAATATCGAGTAGGTGGTCTAAATTGGTTTACTGTGGGTTTTCTTGAGGCTGGATTCTGTCGGTCACAGCTTGAGTTCTGTTTGCACACACTGGAAGTGACAGTAACCACGCTTGGAACATGTATGAAAATCATGTCATTCAGGAGGATCTCAGGGTAGAGCCGCTGCTCCTGCTTGTTGAGCCTTTTAGACGCCGCCCTCTGCTGGCCATACACGACAGAGGGCCGACACAAGTCAAAGACTGTCATTCTTTAAATAGGGCCCATATCATGCAAAATGGACTTTTCAGAGCTGTAACCTTCTTACAGTGCTGATGTGCCTTTTACATGGGCCCAAAGTGTTTTTTTTGATTGATTCCTGCAGTCTTTAGCTAGAGAACAGTCTCTATCCTTCCCCTCGAATGAGCAGACGAACGGGGCCTACTCACCAGGATGAGTCAGCCTGGTGAGTGCTGCAGCACGCTTCCCTGTTTTAGCCTTATCCATGCATTTGTCTCCAGTAGATTAGGCCGGTGATTTTCAACCTTTTCAACCACCTCCACCAGATGTGCCGTGGGAAATGATCCAATTTGCAAATAATAAGCCATTGTCGAGCGTCTGTGCTGTAATAAAATGAGCGTTAGAGTAATACTCTTCAATGTCACTGGGAGGCAGCAGACAGCTAATTGCCTGTAAAAAGACAATAGAATTAGAGCTGCACATGACAGGTGACATCCATGCAGGTAGCCGTGATGGAGAAGTTTTTGACGGGGAGAAATGCCAACTCCGAACCGGGCGCTGGACAAAATTCTGACCGAGATGCAGGCCCTAGTATGAGTGGTTGACGAAAGAAAAAATACAAGACGGTGGGCTCGAGGCAATACAGCGAAAGCTATCTTTCATTCCGATTTACTTTCACACACAGCTCAGCATCAGTTGTTGGACAGGACATGACTTTACAGGAGCAAGAGGAACTCATTGAACTGAAACAAGAAGGTGGTTTAAAGCTAAACTTTGCTGATCTTCCTTTGGACAGTTTTTGGTTGCTGCCAAGGAGTTCCCCATTCTGGCCAACAAAGCCATTTCAATATTGCTCCCATTTTCCACGACATATTTGTGTGAGCTGAGCTTTTCAAGCCTGACTGTGATAAAAGCTAAAAACAGAGAGAGAGTGAGAGCTGTTGAGGAAGAGCTTTGTTTGTGTCGTTCTTCCATTCCTGCCAGGATATCAGCTTTGACTTACTCTAAACAGGCCCAGGGTTCACACTGAGTGAGTGTAAATACATTTAGAAACTATGTTACTAACTATACTTTATTATATATACTGTGTTAGGCTATAGACTCTATATGACACTCTATAGTATAGAGTGTAATTTTGTTGATGCTGTGCCCCAGGATTTTGTCAATGTAAAAAATGTGCTGTGGCAAAAAAGGTTGAATATCACTGGATTAGACTACTGTAACGGCCTGCTCACTGGCCTCTCCAAACGAGCTGTAAAACAGCTGCAGTACATCCAGAACGCTGCTGCTCGGGTCTGACTAGAACCAGGAAGTACGATCACATTAGTCCTGTGCTCAGGTCTCTGCACTGCCCCCTGTGGCTCAGAGAATAGACTTCAAAGCAGCTCTGCTTGTATACAAGTCTCTCCATGGCCTAGCACCAAAGTACATCTCAGACATGTTAGTGCCATATGAACCATCTCGGAGTCTGAGAACCTCAGGGACCGGCCTCCTGCTGGTGCCCAGAGTCAGGACTAAACATGGGGAATGTGCGTTTCAGTTTTATGCAGCTAAAATCTGGAACAGTCTTCCTGAGGATGTGAGACAGGTTCTACTCTGGCAATGTTCAAATCGAAAGATAAAAACGGTGTTGTTTGGCTGTGCATATGACTGAAATGATTTTATTTTCACTCTTCTCTTTTATGTCTTAAACTGTTTTGTGATTTCTGTCACGTCTTTGTGATTTGTTCACGTCTGTTGTGTGAAGCACTTTGAATTGCCTTTGTGTACAAATTGAGCTGTACAAATAAACTTGCCTTGCCTAGCCCTCCACCAAGAAGCACTCTGTACCATTTTTGCATTTAACTTTCCTGACAGTTTAAGACCCGTGCTGCCCCTGGTTTCAGCTTGATGAACTGCAGATTCTTCATTGTCTTTCCTGCTGGTGCATCCTGACATTTCATGACTATAAAGTCTTGAAGGGCACTTTATTTTTATTTGTAATACAGTGATCCCTCGCTATATCGCGTTTCATCTTTCACGACTTCGCTGCTTCACGGATTTTTTTTACAGTGCGGATATTTTTACAGCATTGTGCTCTGAATCCTGATTGGCTCAGGGGCTTTACTGTTGTCTAGAAATAAAATATTGACGCTGTACTGTATTGGTTTTTCACTTGTCAACAGTTTTCGTTTCTGTACATTCTGCCAACTTTACGTTTGCATTTTCTCTCTGTGACAAAACCCACAATGTCAGCGCACGGCACAAGAATGGGACCCTTTGGGACCCTTTGGGACCCTTTGATGAGTCGTTCATTGCAGTTCTCAAATATAATCGAAGGTGGCATATCCGTTTATAAAAATCTTCTTGCTCAGAAAAAGAAAGAGCGCCAACAACGACCCATAACAATGTTCTTCTCTCGGAGAAAGACCCCTGCGCCTTCAGTAGAAACAGACGCTACAGCGGGGCGGAGTCAGGACGAAGAGGCGGAGTCAGGACGAAGAGGCGGAGTCAGGACGAAGGGGCGGAGTCAGGACGAAGAGGCACAGCTGGGACTGTGACATACGCGAGGGACAATGTTTCCAACCTTGTATTACTATATTAAAATGATTGTTTTAAACACATTTTGGGCTTTAAAAACAGGTTTTGATTTTTGGTTTCATTCTATAGTTCAGTGTTGCATTTGTAAAATAATGAAAAAAAAAAAGCTGACTACTTTATTAGTCGGTGTAATCCCTCATTCGTCCAGGAGTGTTCCATTGTAGAAAAAGATTCAGTTGTAGTCATCTGGACTCTGTTTTAGAAAAAAAAAACGTTTCAACTCTCATCCAAGAGTCATTTCTCAATCAGAGAAACAAGTCTGAGAACTCTTGTTTATATCCTACTCTGTGAGAGCCCCGCCCACAGGGCGGGACCTCCTAGTTAGCCTATTCTATTGTTCCCTGCTTCACCTTGAGTGCCTATTTAGCATCCGAATGCCCAGGGCGTCTCCATGGTTTCAGCAGACCATTATAAACAACTGGAAGGTTGAATCTTAAACCTCCATTACGAATTTAAGGAAGGATTCTCTTTTTTAACAAAGATGGCCTCCTTAACTCCTCTTTCAAACCATCTCTTCTCCTGCTCAGAATCTCCACCTCACTGTCTTCAATAGAGTGGTTTGTGGCTTTAAGATGAAGATGCACGGCGCTCTGGGCGCTTTATTACTTTACTATTATTTTTGGAACGCAACTCCCGCGATAAACGAGGGATCACTGTATTAGAGGAAATAGCAGGGGTAAAGTCCATAGCAGTTTTTCAAAGTCAGAATAAATCAGGATTTGAACTGGTCCTGCTTCTGAGGGTTTAAAACAAACGTTAATAAAACAGTCCCTGGTTGTCTTTGTCCTCTCAGGCGCTCCTGTGCTGTGAGTCACTGAAACAGATGGAATGAGAAAAATGGTGAAAAAACGGTTCATATTTTTGGCTGTATTCCTCCCTTTTGGTGACTGTGGGTGTGATGCTAAAACAACACTCACCCAAGGCTTTTCTCTGTTATTCAGTGGCTCAGTCGATGGAAGTTTGTGCAGTCTCAAGGATTCCTCTGTACAATATTAACTGCTCCGACATTTTATATCAATTCAATTTTTTCCCCCACAAGTAATTCCACTCTTACACAAGATGAGGTGAGGTAAACAATGCAATGATCTGATATGTGATGTGCTGTGTGTCCTCGTGTCTCTCATTGTGTCACTTCCTCCAACTTCACACAAAGAAAATATCAAATATCGTATCTGCCGTAAACGTATTCAATATTTCACTTCATAAGTTAATACTCTTGTCAATGTTTTTCATTCACACTTTTTTACCTTGGTTAAAACAGCAATGTTTTTTATACATTTATAACTTTGTACAGTAACTCAGCAACAGCAAATCATTTGACAATCAACCCAAAAAGGGCCTTAAAATTATGTGAATTAATTTGAATAACATTCAATTCAATTCAATTTATTTTTGTGAGGCCCAAAATCACAACAGCGGTTGCCTTGAGGGGCTACAGTGGAAAAAAACAAAACAGAATAAAGTCAGTGTAATCCCTCATCAAACAGAACAGAATAAAATACTTGGAAATGTCCCAGCGTCCTGTGTCCTTAGACAGATGTCCCAAGCCCCCCTGTCCTTAGACCCTCCTTCAAGGCCAGGAAAAACTACCAAACCTCTTTGGGAAAAAGTAGAAACCTCAGAGTTCCACAGTGAAGGAGAGATCCGACTCCCTCGGACGGACAGGCGGACGCGCCGCAATTTGCAGATACGGTGGAGCTAGACCCACTCAGGAGGAGAACCAATTCTTCGAGGCCGATGAAGAACCGTTCATATGGAGTAGAGACCGTTTCTCCAGGCACCTGTCCCCAAACATAAATGATGAATGATGCTAACATAGTGATCAAACTTCATTGTTTGGATTGTAAAAATGTGAGTGGATTCTGGAGGTTCTGAGCTTTAAAATGACGTATAGCCTGGCCATATTGGGGGGGCTGAAGGTGGTAAATTGAGGGGTCAATTACACATCCACATCCTCGGCACAATCAGCCCATGTCATCAGCAAACGGGTTAAGTCAGGCCCTGGTTTAAAGATGAAAGGGCATTGATAGAATTCTAGATATACTGTAAATGTCATGTGGGTTGCCATAGTAATGGAATTTTGACTCAAATGGGGGAATGGCAGGTGTAGCATGTACGTATGGCTTTAGTAAGTTACACAACCTACCAATGCAAAGGTATTCAAAAGGCCTAACACATTGACCATAGCCGTTATGAAGCCTCACCTTCCTCCATATTTTGATTTCATGCTTTGCAGCCGTTTTCTCGTTGCCCTGACAGCAGCCAGCAACCTGAATCTCAACATTGTTTGCAAGTTGTTTTGGCTTTTGATCCTTGGGGAGATGTGGTAGCTGAAACACACGCTGTAACCAGACAATTGGAGCCTGTATAAGATGTAGTGATACGATCTTGTGAGAAACTTCAAAAGCCGTCTCTTTATTTCCGGATCGATGCCGTGGCAGATAGGAGACGCTAACGCTAACAGGACGCAGCCTGAGAGGAAGTGCAAGGGTGTGAATTTAAAATGGCTATTTTAAGTGTCACCTGATCAACGTTTATGGCACAGGAGATTATTACATCGAGAATGTAATAATATCCTGATGTGATTCAGGTTGCCATGGTGACTGGTGAACAAAAATGATCTTCTCATTTTAGAGAGAATGGCTTAATATATCTTAATATTACTGTTCAACAAAGTTAAATCAAGTGGTTTTTCTGTCGTTTCCTCATCTCACACATGTCTGGAGGAGTGAGCAGAGGAACGCACATGCCTCTCTCTGCTCCACAAATGCACAATGTGCTTCCCTAATTTAACCTTATTTAAGATTATATAACATAAAACATCCAAAGCTGACATGTCCACAAGTGATTTGAAAAGTCTGAATATAGCAGGTTGTACATTGGCCCCATTGGCCAGTACATTGTTCCACGGGTCTGTAACTTGTGCACCAAACAGTGTGAGTACAGTGAAGTGTCCTCCTGCACAGGGCTAAAGCACCTCCACGCCTGTGATTACACTGACGGGCGAAGAGAAGGCGGAGAGCAGGCGGAGAGCAGGCGAAGAGCAGGCGGAGAGCGGGCGAAGGGCGGGGGAGAGCGGGCGAAGGGGAGGGGGAGAGGGGGCGAAGGGAGGGGAGAGGCGAAGGGAGGCGGAGAGCGGGCGAAGGAGGCGGAGAGCGAAGGTGAGGCGGAGAGGGCGAGGGGGGGGAGAGCGGGCGAAGGGGAGGGGAGAGCGGGCGAGCGTGAGGCGGAAGCGGGCGAAGGTGGGCGAGAGCGGGCGAAGGGAGGGGGAGAGCGGGCGAAGGGGAGGGGGAGAGCGGGCGAAGCGGGCGAGAGCGGGGGAAGGGGGGGAGAGCGGGCGAAGGGGAGGAGAGCGGGCGAAGGGAGGTGCGAGAGCGGGCGAAGGAGAGCGGTGCGAGAGGGAGCGAAGGGAGGCGGCGCGAGGGGAGGGGAGAGCGGGCGAAGGGGAGGCGAGCGGGGAAGGGAGGGGGAGAGCGGGCGTAGGGAGAGCGAGGCAAGGCGAGGCGGGGGACGAGAGCACGGCGAAGGAGAGAGCGGCCCGAAGGAAGAGGAAGGTCAGCCGGTTCGAAGGTAGGGAGAGATGCGGCGAAGGGAGGGGGAGAGCGGGCGGAAGGTGAGCGGAGAGCGGCGAAGGTGAGCAGAGTGGGCGAAGGGAGGGGGAGCGGGCGAAGGGAGGAGAGACGGCGAAGGTGAGCGGAGAGCAGGCGAAGGGGAGGCAGAGCGGCGATAAAGGGGAGGGAGAGAAGCGGGCGAAGGGAGGCAGAGCGGGCGAAGGGGAGGGAGGCGAGAGCGGGCGAAGGGGAGGGGGAGAGCGGGCGAAGGGGAGGGGGCACAATTGAAACAACCCTCTGAGAGCATTTTGTTTAACACGTTCACTTAGGTTCACTTACGTTCACTTACGTTCTACTGTCACGACGTTCACTTACGGTTCACTTACGGTTTCACTTACGTT
Source organism: Chaenogobius annularis (assembly GCA_015082035.1). Classification (NCBI taxonomy): domain Eukaryota; kingdom Metazoa; phylum Chordata; class Actinopteri; order Gobiiformes; family Gobiidae; genus Chaenogobius; species Chaenogobius annularis. Next base: position 86,445 of record BJKM01001066.1, on the reverse strand, counting down.
CACTTACGTTCACTTACGGTTCAACGGTACTACGGTTCACTTTTACGGTTCACTTACGTGTCTCACTTACGCGTTCACTTACGGTTCACTTACGTTCACTTACGGTTCAACTTACGCGTTCACTTGACGGTTCACTTACGGTTCACTTACGGTTCACTTACGGTTCACTTACGGTTCACTTACGGTTCACTTACGGTTCACTTGAGACAGTGGAGACACTGATCCGCTCCAAAGTGAACCTGTGGAAACAAGCCTCAAAAGGTTCTCTGATATGATTACTCACTAATAAAGCATGGACTGCAGGGATCCTGGAGGTTCAGGTTCAGGTTTTTTTGAGGTTTATTAGATAGGACAGTTTAGCAAGAAATGGGGATGGGAGAAGGAAGGACATGCAGCAAATGATCGGAGTAGTGATTCAAACTCATGACGCTGCGGCCGGCTGCACATGGTGCATGCACATGGAGCAGGCATATGTGCGACTGCCTTAGCCACTGGACCATTGGGCAGCGGTCAGAGCTTTTCAGATGTTCCTTACACGGCACCAGGTGACGGTCTGCTTGTAGTACTTCTGAACTTCACTTCTGACCCGTAAAAGTCTGGAGCTTGTTTGGAGCTGCTTTAAGAAGAACTAAAAATGAATGTGTCTGTGGCTGTAATTAGTCAGTCCGTTTGCAGTGCCAGACCATAATAAGTGAACTCCCCGCTCTCTCAGGTCCTCATGTTGTTCTGATATGCAGACACAAGTCCTCCTGCACAAATAGGATGCAGATATATTTTGATTCTCAAATATTAGAAAAGTTAGAAAGACTCTAGATTGTGGAATCACCACTGTTTTAATTTAAAGTTGGCATTGTTTCTTATCCATTTGTTTTGACACAATGGCTTAGGTGGGCAATATGGATCCGATTAGATTTACATTAATTTGACACATACAATTTAAAAGGCGCAGAACAATACTTTTTTTGGATGTTTTTAATTGCACCAAAAATGTATAAAACTATTTGTCCTTACTGAGAGTGAGCTGCTTCTGCACAAACCTGCTGTACTCTTCTTGTTTCCTTGAAAATGTTGTTCATTTGGCTGTAGCCATGATGGCCTCAACCGCATCTGCCTGGAGACTGTTTGGTACCGTTTTCACTTTCTCTAGACGTATGCTGGTGACTTTGCACATCCAGAGAGTTCCATTCTGTACTTTTCAGTACCCATCAACCTAAAACAACACTAAATTTTCAAGATAAAAGCACTTATACTGTTTCACGTGTGCACCTACATAAGTACATTTTATTTACTCATTTTTAAATGATGTATTTTTCATTTAACCATTAAAGCAGTGATTGGCCAAACAAGTTGGTCCACAACACAATGACTAGTGCACTGAAAATTTCCCACAGTTTGCACCTTGAAAAGTAGTGTTCAGCGATGGTCACTAGACCGGTCAATATAGACCACAATGCATTGCGAGAGTGGGAAAAACCACAGCGACAGATCTTGAACTGGACACAACAGACTGAAGCAGAAGAGCCGTGACTCCAGAATATGAACTCAACACTCTTGAATAAAGCCTTACCTCAGCTTCAACCATCCTGTCCGTTTGGCAGACGGATTTTAACAATATTTATTACAGAAATCAATGTTTATCTGACTTTTCTAGACTGTCACATGACCCGCGACTTGCTATGTGATTGAGTGCACTATATAAATTATAAACTTCACCTGTGTCTCATCTGCCGTCCTGTGAGAAGCCTGCCACGCCCCTTCCCCTGCCATGCCCCTGCCACGCCCCCCGCCACGCCCCCTGCCACATTTTCAATTCAATTTATTTTTGTAACGCCCAAAATCACAACAGCGGTTGCCTCGAGCGGCGACACTGAAAAACAGGATAAAAAAACAGAATAAACAATGTTCATAGGCACTTGAAAATGTCCCACATCCCCTGTCCTTAGACCCTCCTTCTCGGCCAGGAAAAGCTACCAAACCTCTTTGGGAAAAAGTAGAAACTTGGAGAAGTTCCACAGTGAAGGAGAGATCCCACTCCCTCGGACGGACAGGCGGACGAGAGAGAGACAGTGGAGCTGGACCCACTCAGGAGGAGAACCAGGTTCTTCGAGGCTGATGAAGAACCGTTAATATGGAGTCGAGACCGTTTCTACAGGCAGTTGAGGAGCATCTGGATCCACAGGTCCTCGATGTGCCTGCTCCACTCCCGTCGGGGAAGTGGGAGAAGAAGAAGGAAAAGAGATGATCAAATTGCAAGTGAAATTAAATATTAAATATTGTTTGATAGAAAAGTAGTCTTTATCAGAGGATAGTGCTCAAGCTGCCATACTTCCCCCAGTATAGTTGCTCCTAGGGCAGCATAGCTGGGAACTGTAGATTCGATTTTCCAATGCATCGAGCCCCTGCTCATAGAAGATGTGGAGGACCTATTCGTATTTGGATTTATGAAAGCAGGATTCCTCCTAATTGCGCTTGGAGTCACACTGGTCTATCGGAAAATTGGGAAGACAGAATAATTCACCCAGCAACTGTCTGACAACAACAACAAAGGGTTTTTGGATTTGAGTGAAAGAATGAAAGGACTCGAACAGAGTAGTATCGCTTTTAGGCAAGATTTGTCTGATTTTGGCTATATTACGCAGATGGAAATAGGCTGTTTTACAGGCTTGATTTATGTGGCTTTGAATGAGAGCTCTTGGTCAAATAAGACTCCAAGGTTTCTTCCAGTGGAGCTGGAGGCTACACTGACGTGGTCCAGTGGGACTATTTGCTCAGATAATAAAGCGTCTCGTAGATCTGATTAGGGCCTAGTACGATGACCTCGGTTTTTTCAGAGGGTTCCAGAAGCAGATAATGAAGTGTCATCCAGGTTTTTATATCCTTCACACAAGCACCAAGTCTGTCTGCTTGATCGGTCTGAGCGGGTTTTCATTGATAAATACAGCTGGTGTGTCATCTGCAGAGCAGTGGAAGTTTTCCAGTTTCAGTTTCAGTTTAGTTTATTAGGACAATGTGCAGTTTCATTAAAAATATGTCTGCACCAGATTTAGCTTCCTCAAGCTAATTTTCCATATGCAGTATCTGCCATGCTTTTCTGATCATGTGACCTAACCCGGCAGCCATATAAAGAGTAAACAGAAATTGGACCGAGAACTGAACCCTGTGGCACACCGTAGGTTACTTTAGAACAGGGGGAGGAGCTCTGGTTTTACATGAACAGGAACTGGGTACCGTATCGCGATAGGTAGGATTTAAAAGCAGCTGAGGGCGGGGCCTCTGACACCTAACATCACATTCTAACCTAACCTCTGCAGTAGAATGTTTGTGGTCGATGGTGTCGAACGCTGCACTGAGGTCCCAATAGAACCAGGATTTGCAGACCAGTCCATCGTCAGCAGCTAATAACAAATCATTTGTGACTTTAACTTAGTGCAGTTTCAGTGTGTGGGGGGCTCTGGACCCTGACTGGAAAACTTCAAATAAGGTTATTGTCCTGTTAGATGGCGACAAAGCTGTTTAACTACAAAAAACTCTTTCAAGGATTTTAGAGACAAAAAGGGTTGATTTGAAATAGGTCTGTAGTTATATCAACTGGTCAGGAGGGCATCAGATGAGGCTTTTTCAGAAGCGGTTTTAATGACTGCATGTTTGAAGGACTGTGGAACATCACCACTTTCTAATGAAGTATTTTATTATATTCAAGAATAGAATCTATAATTAGGGGGGAGAATGTCTTTGAGGAGTCTGCTTGGAATCGGGTCTAGAATACAAGATGACGTTTTAGAGGACATAATGGCTGAAGTTATCTCTGCTTGGATCAACAGCAGTGAACCTTTCTAGTGTTACTGATATGGATTTATGGGGCATGGGACACTAGTTTTACAGCTTGGGCTTGTTCAGGGCGAATAGTGGGAGGAGTTTCATCTCATTTGTCTCTGTTTTTATTTTATTGTTAAAAAATAGAAGAAATTAGCGCTGAGAGTAGCTGGGAGTGAAGGCTCTACTGCACTGTAGAAATCTAGTGTTATTTTTGTTGACTTCTATTAAATTTGAATAGTATCTGGTTTGGGCCTTACGCAGAGCCTGCTTAGGACATTAGGCAGATTTTCCATGCTTTTAGGGATTCCTCCGTGTGGGAGCGACGAAATGGTCTTTCTAATGTTCTAACTCTTTGTTTATGTGAACGCAGTTCTTCATTGTACCATGGGGAGGCGCGTTTTGGCGAGAGTCGAAACATTTTGTTATTCTGAAGCAGAGTCCAGATGAAACAACTGAATCTTTTTCTATCATGGAACACTCCTGGACAAATGAGAGATTATACTGACTTTGTGTTGCTATGACGCTGTCCTCACAGAATGTATGACGTCACAGTGTCCGTGTCCTCATCCAAACTCTCTGTGGCAGCTCTGAAGACCTCCCAGTCTGTGATGTCCAAACACACGGAGCTCCTCCACTGACTCATTGGTCCACTTCTTAGAGGTCCTCACTGCAGGTTTGGAGAGCTTCAGCCTCTGTCTGTACGTGGGGATCAGGTAGATTACCTATAGCAGGGGTGTCCAAACTATGGCCCGGGGGCCAAATGTGGCCCTCAGGCCAATTTTTGTTGGCCCTCAGGCTTCCTCCTAAATTGGCACATACAACCAAAAGTTGTACATTTTACTGTAAAATTGTAAAGAATAACAGCCATTTTGATACGCTACTGACCTAGTATTAATGTTCCAAGCCTTATTACATGTGGGGAGGCTCATCAACACTGCATCAAATGAAAAATATCCAATGATTCACTTCCTTGTCATGTTGTCTGTGGCCCTCCACCCCGTATATGTTTCAAAATGCGGCCCTTTGTGAAAAAAGTTTGGACAGCCCTGAGCTCTAGTATCCCCTCATTGTAGTCATCAGCCGGGGCCACATGGGTGTGTTAGGCTGTAGTTGTGTTACTCGGATGTAAGAGGCTTGTATGGATGATGTTGTGTGCGTAAAACATCGCTAAACATGTCGTACTAAACATGAACACAATTGGTGCCATCCATCTTCTTCCGCTAGACAATTGGTTCATGCCCCAAAAAATGATCACCACCAACCACCACTATGGGGTCCAGTGTGGGCTGGTGTTCTACCAAGTTTGTCCAAGGGATGCCAAAAAGGTTAGAATCGGTGCGTAAAACTGAGGCTTCCCTGGGGGCGCGGCTCCTCGGGCCGCCACGGGGGCGCGGCTCCTCGGGCCACGGGGGCCCCTCGTAACAGGAAAGGTGCTGCTGAACTGCAGTGGCGATCCGTCTTGCTTTTATGTCGTTCTAAGAGTCGACTCATCCAAGCTCATTCTTTTGAGTCCTGGACGTGGAACATTGACACCGGCCCCTAAACATTTAAATGTCGACTTTATTTTGACTGAGAGTTTATTCTTGTTAATTTACGACTTTATTCCCGTAGTGCCAAATTTGTTAAATTTGGTTTGGCCCTTTTACTCCGTTGTAAAAGTGAGCTGGACAAGGCTCCGGATTGTTTCAGGAGCATCAAACTTCCACTGGTGTATAGGAAGCTAAAATAGTATGTGTATAATTGTATGATGAAAGAAGTGAGCGAGCGACTCTCAAAAACACTTACCCGGAAGTGACGTCATGCCAATGTCGCTGAAATAAGACGAGGAACATATTGTACACATTTTTAGTGGTGACCGGAGCACCCGGGGGAAACTACAGACACAAGGAGAACGCAGATCATTTAATGTTCAAAACAGATCTCCTCATTTCAGTCCTGACAGTATGCAGAGCTGCTTTCAGGCTGGGCTTTGTTTGGCTGACTCTAAACTGGAAACAATGCATGTGCATATGTCACATTTACTGTCAATGTGAGGACGAAAACAGTGAGCCAGTTCCGCCGACTTTCTGTTTGCCTCTCAAATGCAGAAGACATTGGCTCTGAATATAATTGTATTGAGAAAGTCTCTAACACATTTTACTTCTGATATATAGATTTTAGTGCTTCACATGTTTATTCTGCAAAAAGCACTACTTTTATGGCTTATCTTTAGGTCTCTGTGGGAGAAGTGGATCCAATGAAATAAAACATCTTTAGGTGCAGTTTTGACTTTTTTCCAGGTGAAAGCATGTATAAAAGTACTAACCAATTAAAAAAAAGGTTCTACATGCAGTCTCACCTTAATCTCTAAATCAGGTCTAAACTCTAATTTATCACTGGAGTGCGAACTCTATAGTTTGTACACAGGAGTTAGCTGCAGCTTGTCTCAGATCCAGCAGAGGGCAGCATAGAGCTTGTGGAAGACAATTAGAATTACAGTAGAGCGTGGATCTGTGGCACTTCACATGTTACCTCAGAATACAGCTCCCTTATCTAAATATAGCTTTAAATGAACAACTACATTCACAGTTGTAATTGTCATGGTTCAGGAATGTGTGGCTATGGCAACCAGACTTCACCCACAATGCACCCTGAGCTTATGTCTACAGCATGGCACAGCTGAAGGACCATTACGAAGTTACACTGACAATGTGTGAAGGATATTTTACTTTGATTATGAAATGCTGCTGGACAAAACCTGACAATTATAGATTTCAGCTTGTTATACAACATTTGGAGGACTTTTTCAGATTCAAAAGACGGTGACATTCCTGTGGCAGTGGAAACCAGGGTACTGTGTGAAGATTCGATCCACACAAGATGGGTGGACCAGGATGCAGAGTGACAGCAGAGACAAAACGGAGGGCAGCCTCCAGAAGTTGAAGTGGCCCAGAAAAAGGGCCCACAGAGGCCTCTGGGTATGGCGCACACTTACTAGTCGCACTAATACGCCGTGCTGCCTTTAAATCTCCTTAAATCTCCTTTCACCCACAAAACGAAGAACAAGACGCTAGTACACGGGGGAAAACAGACTCTCACAAGCTAATGATGCTAACGTGGCTAATGTGGCTCCCAAAGGGTCACCCCATCGACAAATCGCATCCCTGGTACTTTACAACAGTTGGCCCTCATGTTACAAATGCAGCATGACATGGCACTGAGCGCTGAGGCGAGGGCTGAGAGAGGTAACCACTTTGTAAAAAATGGAAGCCGATTCAAGAAGAGTCAACTAAAGCACGGCTTTTCATTCCCAGCAGTCCTTATGGTGACTTTTGAAGGTAAGAAACAAGCCCTTTATGTTGTTTGAAATAAGAGACAGATGGTTGTTGCGTGATCTTTTTGTTTTGGGCATCCGACTCAATGGCTTCGTATGTCGTCATTGTGAGAATGCTAAACAGGAAAATAACTCATTCACTTTAAATAAGTGTCTTTCTTTTTGCTTATTTTAGTTCATAGTGTCAAAACAATAATTGGTTGTCACAGTAATGATAATGTCACCAAATGTATTTGTCCCAATTGTTAATTGAAATATCATTCCCCTTGAAAGTTCTGATTTATAAGTCTTAATAAATATTTCACTGTGGAAATTCCTGGTTTGCTTAAATATGAAATGTTTATCTGCATAGCAGGCAAATTTATCTTCATTTTTTCTGTCCAATTCATTGTAACGCCATAAACACCATTGTCTTTTTCCTCTACATAAGTCTTATTGTCGTTTGACAAAGGGTCATTAAGCAGGCTGGCATTGAATCACATCAGAATCACATCAGAATCACATCAGAATCACATCAGAATCACATCAGAATCACATCAGAATCACATCAGAATTCACATCAGAATCAGAATCAGAAAAGGTTTATTTCCATTGTCGATGAACAAAAATTCACAATTCGCAATAATAAAAACAACATATATTCAATCCAAAGGGCATTAAGAAACAATTTTAAAATGACTATAGTATAAAATAAAAATAAAATAGTCATTACAGAGAATTACAGTTAAATTTACAGTTGTAGTGCAGAAAGTGATGCAGTGAGTGATGAATAGTTGCAGTTAAAGTGGGAGGAGTTTAAGAAGTGTCCATGAGAGGGAAAGAAACGGTTCTTGTGGCGGGAGGTTCTGGTCCGGATGGACCGTAGCCTCCTGCCTGAGGGGAGTGGCCTCCTGCCTGAGGGGAGTGGCCTCCTGCCTGAGGGGAGGGGTTCAAATAGAACCTCCAAAGCGTGTTGTTTCGTCTTTCCTCCGAGTGTGCGGGTGAGTGACAGGTGACTTGTGAATAGGACTGAGGGCCAAGCAAAAGTGACTGTGACTGCAGCGCTCCAATGCAAGGGAAAAGCCTCTACCTTTTATCAAATGGTGTGTGAGGAGTTGGAGAGACAGTTCCCTCATTAGCAGGTCGCCCTTTGAGTCTGAGCGCGTGGAGACAGGTTGAAGACACATGTGCAGTGTAGCAGCAGAAATCAGCTCTATGACGACGGAGAGAAAAAGCAACGCCAAAATGTATTTCTGAGAGTAAAATACTGATCCGCAAAAATTCATCAACGTAAGATATCTAAATTGGGGGGAGAAAATGAATAGAATTGATTTGACACATAAACACAAGCCATTTCCTGCCCTTTCAGTTCATAGTAAACGCATGTGAACACTAGAGTGCGCTCACACGATCTGCTCCTGGCGCCACCTTTAGCATCACTTTTCTTTTTTCTTCTTCTCTGGAATCTTCTGGAATGGCAGTAGCTCAGTGGTCGAGAGCTATTTTTTCTTATCTAAGGTTGGCAGTTTCAAATCCTGCCCCCCCAGGTAGAGCGGTCAGAGCCACTGACCCACGGGTTGATGGTGCGATCGCAGCTGCCTCAGGTGAAGACTGCTGTTGTGTCCTTGGGCAAGAAACCTGATTCTCTGTGTGTGTGTGAGTGTTGTGTGTGTGTGTGTGAAGGAATGGGCTTATAACAGTTTCCCCAAACTTCTTAACAGTAATTTAAGTATGACATTATGAATGATTGATATAATAATAGTGAGGCATTTTGAGTGACTACGTGACGACATCTCTTCATGACGCCAACACATTTAGCGACTTCTTTGAACGTAAATAACTTATGGTCATTTATCTGTGGACCTGATAGGCTTCCTCCTCTCCCCTCCGTTCCTCGCCAGCCTCCATTCCTCTTTTCCCCTCTCGACCCTGTTTTTGTGTGTTCATACGAAGAAAAGGCATCGGTCAGGTCCACATGGCTTATATTTCGTCCCAGATGTGAGTCGGTGAGTTTGGTTCACAGGGACCAAACGTTTTTGGTGAAAAAATAAATAATAATAAATAATTTTTAATTTTTTTTAAAACTAAATAAATTAAATATAAAATATAAATATAATATATAAATATATATATATATATATATAATATATATATATATATATATATTATATATATATATATATATTACAAAAAGATTCAGTTGTAGTATTTTTTTTTAAGCGGAAGCAAAAACTTTTGCATGGATTTGAAAAAGTAACATGCCTGTTTTGACAATGTAAGGAGTAGAAAGTACAGCTAGAAGTCACCCAAAAATGTAATACTTCAAGTAAAGTACAGAGAGCTAAAAATCGACTGACTCTTGAAGTGTCGAGTGTGTGGACTGTAGTGGCTGTGTGTGTCTGCTCTCAATGTGAATGTTGTTTTTGTCAGACCGGATTATGGTTTTTATTCATCTTATTCCTGAATGAATTAACCAATATTATTCCAGGCATAGAAAGGCTTCCAAAAACTGACACTAAAAAATCTGCACTCGTGGATTGGACCTTTTTTCTCATCAGGACAGCGTGTTCCCTCTTGGCTTTGCGCCGTGCCCTTTTGCTATCTCATCCTTCGCACATCGTAAACTCTAATTTGCTTTTGTAATGATCTAACTCCAAAGCTGGTGACAATGCCGTCTTTATTAACATCTCCTCTGGCCTTTTCTTCTGAAATATCTCCTTGTCCAAAGGAAGTTCACCGACCTCTGGTTATCGCAGCTCAGGTGTTGCGTCCACGCGGAGCTGTTGTTGCCCTTTCTCGATTATATTGTATGTTGGGATAAGGTAAAGTTTGAGGAGAGGCTTAACTGGACTCAAGAGTACCTGATCAGGAGTACTTGCTGTCAGGTGTAACTTGACAATCTTGTTAAAAATGCGGATGCTAAATAGGCACTCGGATGCTAATAGGCACTTAAGGTGAGGCAGGGAACAATAGAAAACAGGCCCATCCCAGTTTCAATGGGCCATTAGCAGGAGGTCCCGCCCTGTGGGCAGGGCTCTTCACAGAGTAGGATATAAACAAGAGTTCTCAGACTTGTTTCTCTGATTGAGAATGACTCTTGGATGAGAGTTGAAACGTTTTGTTTTTTCTAAAACAGAGTCCAGATGAAACAGCTGAATCTTTTTCTACAATGGAACCCTCCTGGACGATAGGGGATTACACCGACATTGTGTCACAGTATTCACAGGAGTATAACAGTATTGCACAGGAGTATAACAGTATTGCACAGGAGTATAACAAGTATTGACATGATTACAGAAGCTGACACACGTTCAGGACTCAGTGTTTGTTGTAAAGTCTGACAGCAGCAGAAGGAAAGACCTGTGAAACCTCTCTTCACACAGAGAGGGTGGATCAGTCTGTCACTGAAGCTGCCACTTCCAGAGAGAGGAGTGTCGCTGCAGGGGCGACACTCATTGGTCCAACATAGATGTGAGTTTAGCCAGGACCCTTCTGTCCCCCACCTCCTGCACCGAGTCCAGAGCACAGCCCAGGACGGAGCTGGACTTCTTGATGACTTAGTCCAGCTTCTTCCTCTCCTCTCTGTTACTGCTGCTGCTCCAGCAGACCAACCCGTACAGGAGGGCTGATGCCACCACCGAGTCGTAGAAGGTCCTCAGGAGTGGGCCTGTCACTCCAAAGGACCGGGAGTCTCCTCAGGAGGTAGAAACCGACTCTGACTCTTCCTGTACAGTGCATCTGTGTGATGAGTCCAGTCCAGTTTGTGGTTCAGATGAACACCCAGGTACTTGTATGAGTCCACTCTCTCAATGTCCCTTCCCTGGATGTTCACTGGTGAGGGAGGCAGCAGAGTGGCCTCTGCGGAAGTCCACCACCATCTCCTTGGTCTTCCCCACGTTGATGAGGAGGTGGTTCTGCTTACACCAGTCCACAAAGTCCTGCGTGAGTCCTCTGTACTCTGCATCGTCGTGTGTTAGTGATGAGTCGATGATGTCAGAGTCATCAGAGAACTTCTGCAGGACACAGCTGTCCATGTCATTGTCTAGGGTCTGCAGTGTAGAGGGTGGAGAGAAAGGGCGCGAGGACAGTGCCCTGGGGCCGCACCCACATTATGAGTGTGCGTGTGTGTTTGCGTGTGACTGTGCATGTTTGTAAGTGTGCGTGCATGTGACTGTGCGTGCAAGTGTGCGTGCGTGTGTGTTTTGCGTGGGTGTGTGCGTATGTGTTTGCGTGTGTGTGTGTGCGCGTGTCGTGTGTATGTGTGTGCGTGTGTGTGGTGTGTGGTGGTGTGCGTGTGTGGGAGTATGTGTGTGTGTGTGTGTGTGAGTGTGTGTGTGCATGTTTGTGCGTGTGTTGAGTGTGTGTGCATGTGTGTGAGTGTATGTTTGTGCGTGTGTGTGCATGTTGTGCGTTTGTGTGAGTGTGTGTTGCATGCATGTGGTGTGAGTGTGTGTGTATGTATGCGTGGTGTGAGTGTGTGTGCATGTGTGTGAGTGTGTGTTATATGCGTGTGTGAGTGTGTGTGCATGTGTGTGAGTGTGTGTGGCATGTTTTGTGCGTGTGTGTGCATGTTTGTGCGTTTGTGTGAGTGTGTGTGCATGCATGTGTGTGAGTGTGTGTATGTATGTGTGTGTGAGTGTGTGTGCATGTGTGTGAGTGTGTGTGGTTGTCTTGGCTCTTTTTCGTGCTTGTTGATGCCTGTAATAATGAAAGGCCACCTGGGGCGAATGTCACACGTCGTTAAGCGGCGCTGTAATAAAAACTTTGTGTGAGAGGCTTTTGTGTATCTGATGGCCTTGTGGTGCGCCGGCCCCGGAGGGGACGTCTCCAAAGGGTAAATACATTAAATATTACAACTTCATTATTTTAACCCAAGTAACTCAAGGCTTTGTTGCTGCTGGTTGAATACAGTGCGCACCTAAGGGACAAATACGATGCATTATTTGCATTTGGACTAACTGAGTTTTGCGCCATCTTACTGGCTCAGAAGGGGAATTACACACAGTTAAGATCAACATTTCAAGCTGGCCTCTCACTTTCTGGTCTCAGCACACAGTTGTACTAAACTGACGTTTTCTTCATCCCGTGATCGTGATTCGACGGGATGGAGAAAACGTCAGTTAGTGTTTCTGACACGCATATTATGGCAAAATGGAATTTTTGGAGCTTTTAACCCTGTTCTCACATTGTTCCTCATCAAAAAACATACCTGGAGTAGGCATTCAGCTTCATTCACCCTAGTTTGAGGAATCCTGTTTAGAAAATGTTTTCCCCCTTCGAGTGTCATAATTTCCCTGCTGTTTGATTCAATTCAATTCATTTTATTTTTGTAACGCCCCAAAATTACAAACAGTAGTTGCCCGAGGGGCGACAAGTTGGAAAACAAAATAAACAATGTTCATAGGGACTTGGAAATGTCCCAGGCGTCCTGTGTCCTTAGACAGATGTCCCAAGCCCCCTGTCCTTAGACCCTCCTTCTCGGCCAGGAAAAACTACCAAACCTCTTTGGGAAAAAGTAGAAACCTGTAGGAGTTCCACAGTGAAGGAGAGATCCCACTCCCTCGGACGGACAGGAGGACACGCCTCCTTGGATGTTTCCTCCATCTGTGACGTGGCTCTGAGAATCTTGCTGTTTTTAAGACCATAAATCATCTCCAGACTCATTCTGCCATCAAAATATTACAACTGCTCAGCTTCATTAGCCTGTGGCTTGCTGCTGATATTTTTTTTTCTCAAATATAAAATTCCCTCTGCTGCCAGTAGATGGCGCACATAGCTCAGTTCCTCGTGGCATGTGGCAGAGACATTGGAAATCATTTGTGGGGTTTTTCTAAACATGAGAACTAAAAGCCAATAATATCTGCATTCAAATTCAAATAAATGTAACTTTTCTTTTAATAAGATAGTGGTATACGGTCGATAGCTTAATTACCTGACATGTTCTTGCCGCCCAAAACATGTCTACAGCTTGTGTACCACTGTCTTATTAGAAGAAAACTTACATTTAAAGGCCAATAACAATAGAAACTAGAAACCGCAATGGCAGGGAAGCCATTGCGAGTGACTGCCTATTGCAAAAACAAACGCACTTTTTCACACGTCTATCTAAAAACACAAAATCAAGTATAAATATGTCTCGCAATCAGTGCTCACTGATTTGTAGGTTCAGTCTTCTTTTGCAATTTCTGCACATGTTCTGTACATACCGATGTCATGCCGATGATATCACAAAGCCCTAGTTGCCATGACGGTCTGCGTAATGCATGGCCGTGTTCTGTACAGTTGCCATGACGATGATGTCACAACACTCCACTATTACCAACATTCTGCCATTTTAAGAGATAGGGAAAATTTGAAGACAAATCCTGAAAAAATGACAAGACCGAGGAATACCAAAAGCAAGTCCAGGAATCACACCAGAATTATCTCCAAATTGAACTTTGAATGACGTATATCGGACAAGGAATGCGACCTGTGCGGCCCACCAAAAAAACGGGATAAATATGGAAAATGTGGAAAACCTGGAACTACTAGTGACCGCATTCTATGGAATGCAGTCACTCAATTAAAACTGCAAGCAGCGATAAAGGGTCCTTTCAATCCTTGCAACTGTGGAAGGATACTTCAGAGGGCCGCCCTCCAACTCTGGCTTTACATGTTTTGAAAAATGGCATGAGTCAAATTCCGTCCCATTATAACTTTACAGGGAGCGCTGGTGAGCCATTTTCAAAGATAAATGTAAAATTTACATATCAATATGTCCACCGAATCAAAATACACACACCTCTCATTAGGTCCTCCTAAATCTGACGATGTTACCAAAGGATTTTTGTGTTTTATAAATCACTGCTTTGTTAAGCTTGTTATGACCACACCATGAGACTGATGCAAATTATTTAAAACATTTTTGACCCCACATGTGTCCAGATAATGCTGCCTTAGTTTGATGAACGTCGGATAAAAACTCTAGTTAAAATAAGTAGACAGGATTTTATCAAGTTTGAACCAAAATGGCCGAAACCCTGTGTGTTTAGGGCGGGGTTATAATAATATATATTTATTTATATTTATAATATTTGGGAAAAAGTAAAAACCTGTAGGAGTTCCACAGTCAAGGAGAGATCCGACTCCCTCGGACGGACAGGCGGACACGCCTCAATTTGCAGATACACGGTGGAGCTGGACCCACTCAGGAGGAGAACCAGTTCTTCGAGGCCGATGAAGAACCGTTCATATGGAGTAGAGACCGTTTCTTCAGGCAGTTGAGGAGCATATGGATCCACAGGTCCTCTATGTGCCTGCTCCACTCCCGTCGGGGAAGTGGGAGAAAAAGAAGGAAAAGCGATGAACAAATTGCAAGTAAAATTAAATATTAAATATTGTTTGATAGAAAAGTGGTAGGAAACAGAGGATAGTGCTCAAGCTGCCATACTTCCCCCAGTATAGTTGCTCCTAGGGCAGCATAGCTGGGAACGGTTTTTATTTCTGTTCCTAACTGGCCTGACCATAAGCCATTTCAAAGAGGAACGTTTTAAGCCTGGTCTTAAATGAAGAGACTGTGTCGGAGACTGTGTCGGAGACTGTGTCGCTCTTTAACATGGACAGGAGCTGATTCCACAACACAGAGCTTGGTAGCTAAACGCTCAACCTCCTGCTGTGCTTTTAGAGACTTCTTGGACCACCAGAAGTCCAGCATTTTGAGAGCGAATTGCTCTGTTTGGATGATAAGTACTATAGCCTCTTTTGAGGTAGGATGGGGCCAGGTCATTTATGGCTTTGGAAGTCAGGAGGAGGAGTTTGAATTGGATCTAAACTCAACAGGAGCCAGTGAGAGAACTCGAGCACCGGCGTAATGTGCTTCTTCTTTTAGTATCCTGTTAGTAATTTGCTGCTGCATTTTGAACCAGTTGAAAGCTTTTTGTGGAGCTTTTAGACACGCTGCAGCAGGAGTTACAGTTAGTCTAATCTAGATGTTTACAAACGCATGGACAAGTTTTTTCAGCATCACTTTTTAGGCAAGATTTTCTGATTTTGGCTATATTACGCAGATGGAAATATGCTGTTTTACAGGCTTGATTTATGTGTGCTTTGAATGAGAGCTCTTAGTCAAATAAAGACTCCAAGGTTTCTTCCAAACTTCAGGATTCACCTGAGAAGAACCTTAAAACTGCCTACACACTTAAAGCTGACCAACTTTGCACCTATAACTAGTAAACTGTCCAGGAGATACATCACAGCCTGAGTTCATCTACATGCTGCCATCGATGTGTTACCCACCAGATTTCTAAAGTCTGTGCTGAACAGTTTGTTAGCACCATCGACTCACATAGTTAACATGTCGCTTCAATCTGGAACATTCCCAATGTCTTTGAAAACTGCGGTCATAAAGCCTCTCCTAAAGAAGAGCAGTCTTGATGCCGCAGCTACTGAGTCATTACCGGCCATCTCTAATCTGCCATTTTGGGGCAAAGTCCTTGAAAAGGTTGTTTACCAACAGCTCACTGATTTCCTCTAATATAACAACTCATTTATGTTTCCAGTCAGGTTTTAGACCTCATCACAGCACTGAGACTGCTGTTGTCAAGGTGACAAATGACATCCACCTGAACACTGACGCGGGCAAAGCCTCAGTCTTAATTCTGTTAGATCTGAGAGCTGCTTTTGACACTGTCGACTTCTGTCTGGACCCTCTTACGAGACTAGAGGACTGGTGGCATCACTGGCACTGCCCTAAACTGGTTAAAGTCCTATCTGCAAGACAGGAAGTACTTTGTTGAAATGGGTAACTGTGTCTCAGACCAGATGCCCCTGACCTGTGGGGTGCCCCAAGGGCAATCCTGGACCCCTCTATTCAACCTCTACATGCTTGCCGTTAGGTTCAGTTTGATACGCAGTGAGAATGTCTCCTATCACAATTATGCAGACGACACTCAGATCTATGTTTCACTGACGGCAGGTGAATATGGACCAGTGGATTCACTCTGTCACTGCATCCAACAGATCAGTGTGTGGATGCAAAACAACTTTCTCCAGCTGAACTCAGACAAGACTGAAATCATGGTCTTTGGCCACAGAAACAAAGAAAAGTGTTAACTGTCACCTCCAGAGTCTCGCTCTAAAACTACAAATCAAGTTAGAAATCTGGGGTAATAATGGACTCAGACTTGAATTTTAACAGCCACGTCAGATCAATAACATCAGCAGCTTTTTACCATCTAAAAAACATTGCCAAAATCAAAAGTCTAGTGTCTAAACCAGACCTGGAGAGACTTATCCATGCGTTTGTCTCTAGTAGATTAGACTACTGTAAACGGCCTGCTCACTGGCCTCTCCAAACGAGCTGTAAAACAGCTGCAGTACATCCAGAAAGCTGCTGCTCGGGTCCTGACTAGAACCAGGAAGTACGATCACATTAGTCCTGTGCTCAGGTCTCTGCACTGCCCCCTGTGGCTCGGAGAATAGACTTCAAAGCAGCTCTGCTTGTATACAAGTCTCTCCATGGCCTAGCACCAAAGTACATCTCGGACATGTTAGTGCCATATGAACCATCTCGGACTCTGAGGACCTCAGGGACCGGCCTCCTGCTGGTGCCCAGAGTCAGGACTAAACATGGGGAATCTGCGTTTCAGTTTTAAGCAGCTAAACCGCTAACAGGCCTCTACTCTGGCATTGTTCAAATCGAAGATAAAAACTGTTTTGTTTAGCTGTGCATATGACTGAAATGATTTTCTTTGCACTCTTCTCTTTTATGTCTTAAACTATAACAATTATGTTTAATGAGGTGAAAATGTTTTTTTTATTCTACCTTAAGCTTAAAAAGCGGCAGTTAAAAACATCTTAACTGTGGGCTGATGGCCAATTAACATTTACTTTGTTGCCTCAATCCCTTATGTATGTGAATACATAGCATTATAGTAAAATATTACCAAAGTTCCTCTAATCTCTTATTAATAGTTGACTGCGTGCTCAAACTGCTCCTTCTCTTCTCCATCACTCAAAAAGGCATCTTTACAATTACTGGAGAAGATTTGAACAATTCACCACAACACGATTGACTAATATTCACATGAATTCGTGTGACACTTGTGTAAGTCTAAAAATCAGATTTTTTTACAAAATTAGTTCACTGTGTCAAAAATGAACACGTCCATTTTAAGAGTGTGCAGCCAAAAACAGGTTTTGTCAGTAACAGTTTCTTCATGGTGTTTAATCCTATAGCGTTTTCAGCTCATCCTGGTATCAAAGCTGAGCATTTACATTCCCCTCCTGATGCTCCCGCTTCAGATTTTTTTCTCTGATCAGGGAAGTCACACAGTTTAACTTGTGTCTTGTTTCTTGTGATAAGTTACCATGGAAACAGAGCTGGGGTGTCCGGGTGGGAGAGGTTGGTGGGGTCTGAGTATTTGGGGGTGTAGGTGGACGGCAGGACTGACAGCTGACAGGAGCAGAGGGTTGACATGTTTTTGTTTGGTTCTTGTTTCTGTTTGTATTGCAGAGAGCCTTGTGAGCAGCTATCAGCAGAATACTAATGTTCCAAAGCTCCAGGGCAGTGATTTACCAAAACAATGTAGAAAAAAAATCAGTTGTAGTCATCTAGACTCTGTTTTAGAAAAACAAAACGTTTCGACTCTCACCCAAGAGTCATTCTCAATCTGTGAAACAAGTCTGAGAACTCAGGTTTATATCCTACTCTGTGAAAGCCCTGCCCACAGGGCGGAACCTCCTGATAATTGGCCAATGAAACTACCTGAGATGGGCCATTAACTTCCTATTTTACTCTCCTCATTATTATGAGTGCCTGATTAGCATCAGAATGCCTCGGGCGTCTCCATGGTTTCAGCAAACCATTATAAACAATGGGAAGGTTGAATCTTAAACCTCCATTACGATTTAAGGAAGGATTCTCTTTTTTAACAAAGATAGCCTCCTTAACCTCCTTGTGGCTTTGAGATGAAGATGCACGGCGCTCTGTGGTCCTGAACTCGAGTGTCTTCTGTGCTGATAAAGCCTCTTGTGCAGTGGCTGTTTAGTCTCCACTATGTGGCGCTCTTTACAACTTTCTTCACTCACTGCATTGATAGAATACACTACATTGCTCTGTTTATGTGGAGGCATCTTGTCCTTAGGGTGAACCAGTTTTTGTTGTAACGTGTTCCTGGTTTGAAATAAACAGGGACTTTGTGCTGTCTAAAAATTCTTTGAGGTTTTTCTGACACAGAGGGGTTAGAGACCCCTTTCTTCTTGGTTCTGTTTCCTTTTTGTCCCTTTTGTCTTGCTTTTTGGTTCTCTCCACTTTGTTCAGAGCCCAAGTCGGGTCTCCACAGGCTGAGAGAGCATTCCGGACGTGTGTTTCCTCTCTCCTCTTGCCTCTGAGCTGGTGGGCACCTCTTGTGCTCTGTGTTGTAGTGTTCTGATCACCTCCAGGTGGCGCTGTAGTGGGTGGTTAGAGCAAAGAGCAGGTACTGGTCAGTGTTGTGTGGGTTTTCCTATATACTTCTATCTGGAGCTTCCCGTCTTCTCTCTGATAGTGGAACAATCAAGAAAGGCCAAGCGGTTCTCCTTAGCATCTTCTCTTGTAAACCTGATAATGCGGGTCCACTGCATTGATGTGTTCTGAGAAGGCTTCAGCTCTAGTTTCTTAATTGTCACAAAAGTGTCATCCACGTAACGGTACCAAAGACTTGGAGCAATGCCTGAGAAGGAGGTCAGTGCCTTCTTCTCAAAATGCTCCATGTACAAGTTGGCCACTATGGGAGAGACGGCGCGAGCCCATGGCACAGCCGTGGATCTGTCTGTAAAAATGTCCCCGGAATTGAAAGTATGTGGTGTTAAGGCAGATGTTTACTAGTTTGCAGTGGAAAGGGACACAACATCATAAGAAACCATCAGGTCATCTGAGTCCAATTGGAGATGTTTCACTTTGTCCACAAAAGTGTGTGTGTTTTCCACATGATGTTCCGAGTTCCACCAATGGTGCCAAAATGGTTAAATGTTTCGCCACGTTGTATGTGATGGAAATCTGTGCTGCACACAATGGGTCTGAGTGGAACATTCTCTTTGTGAATTTTGGGAAGTCCATAAATGCATGGAATGGCTTCCCAGGATACAGTCTGTGATACAGAAGCCTGTCTATCACCTCCTTTTTCAAGCTTCTGTAAACAGTCTATCACCTTCTTCTTGTAGCCACTGGAGGGTCTCTTTTCAGACGTTCCTATGTGTTCGAGTCCTCGAGCAGGCTGTGGACTTTGGCTTCATAATCAGCTGTATTAAGAATCACAGTGCAGCGCCCCTGTCTGCTGGAAGAATGTTATGCTGTCATCTTTTTGTAGTGCTGAGAGTGCCTTCCTCTCCTCAGATGTGATATTTGAAGGAGGAGGTTTGGTGCTCTTCAGAGTAGCTGTGACGCGTAACCTCAGGTCTGCAGCCTCAGTTTCTGTCATCTTGTTGTTCCTGATGGCTGTTTCTGTGGCTGTGATGTAGTCTTCTGAAGGGATGTGTTTAGAAGTAATAGAAAAGTTGAGCTCTTTGGAGAGCACGTCTTTCTCTGCCTGAGACAGGACGCGGTCTGATAGGTTCTTGATCCTATTGTTTTAGCTGGTCTTACTTAGGTCTGTCCCTGTTTCTTGTGTCATGCTGGTCCTTCCCCGGGTCCTTTTTATTCACGAGGATGTTGATTTGGTGTTCCTTGCTCTTTCTGTGCTGGACCTCGTGTGAAAGTTTATTAGTGACCCCCTGTTTTATACCTTTATACTCTTGTCTCTCTTTTTTGTATTTTTGTAAAGGTTATTTTGATAGTTTTTAGTGAAGAAAATATACTTGATACCAGATTAGATTAGATATTAGAAATACACAATAAAAAGAACCATCTGAGTACATATGAATGATTGCATTCATTTCTTAATAATCCTCACAGTCATACATTATTCAGAGAGCAGTGTTCCATCCTTCACCTTGAGTCTGGTGCGCTCTTTTCTTTTAAACAGATAATTGCAGACTCGAGCTTTGATTCATCACAGTTTCAAAGAACGGTGATTGTAGCGTGATCGCCATCGATATTTACAAAACACTGTAGTACACTCAGGCTGCTCTGGAGACGATAGTCCTCTTATTCAAAGCTGTATGTTTCTTTTCTTATATGTTTTTTAAACCTCATTGATGTGTGTGATTATTCATTTGAATTATGGCGCCATTTTACACGTTGATTGCCAGAAATCTTAGTATTGTGTTGAGCCATTTGGTCTCCTGTGTATATTTCTACAATATCGAAATCAGTCCTCCACATTACGCTGTACATTGCCGTTCAATTTTGGTCATTGCTAGGGGTTTTATAACCTGATAACAAAGAGAAAGTGTTAACAGTCACCTCCAGAGTCTCGCTCTAAAACCTACAAATCAAGTTAGAAATCTGGGGGTAATAATGGACTCACACTTGAATTTAAACAGCCACGTCAGATCAATAACAATCAGCAGCCGTTTACCATCTAAAAAAACATTGCAGACTTGGAGAGACTTATCCATGCGTTTGTCTCTAGTAGATTAGACTACTGTAACGGCCTGCTCACTGGCCTCTCCAAACGAGCTGTAAAACAGCTGCAGTACATCCAGAACGCTGCTGCTCACTAACTTTTGTATGAACTCTGCTCTACAAATAATCTTTGATCAATTCCTGATTGGTCCGTGCCTTCTGAAGCAGGAGGGGGGAGGAGCAGTGGGTGAGTCGTGGGTAAGCCGTCTTATAACGATGCGTATAATGCAAAATAGACTTTTTGGAGCTTTTAACCATGTTCTAATAATGTCCCTGATCAAACCCGTAGCTGGGGTCGTGTTTAGCTTTCTGTTTCTAATCACGATCAGTGCGACTGCGTGTCTGCATTAGCATGTCGGGAAAAGCTAAATCAGAACGCCTGGCTGGCAGAAAATCATCTGTGCTTTTCAATATGCATTATCCTAAAAAACCCTTAAGAGGAGGACTTTTTTCCACCATCTGATAAAAACGAACGTTCATCCGATTACCCTAAAATTCACATTTGAATGAGTCGTTTATAGGCATTCCACCTGGACTAACTGACACATAATTCAGCTTTGGAAAGGGGATTGTCAAGACCCAAAAAATGCTAGTGATGGGCAATACCACTCATTTTTGATTTAAACCGATACCAAGTAATACTAAAATGCATTGAAACTCCTCGACTATGAATAATTTGACCAGGGCTATAATCATTTCAACCTCTGCTTGAACGAATATGAAAATTAAATATATAAAGTAGTATAAAGAATGTATTACTAATGATCAAAATGTTTTTAAAAACTGCATTTTTGGAGAGATTTTAAGTATGAATATTTTTGTATTGATACTTTTCCATACCTCAGTCAGTTTGGTATTGATTTACCCGTCACTAACAAATGCTTAATCTACTGTCTGTCAGTCTACATCTCCAGCAGCAGCAACTCCTCCTTATATTTACCAAAAAATCCAGGAAAAAAATCCGACATTAGAAGCCAAAACTAAAGAGTCCAGACGATTGTTTATTCACAGTGTTCAGAAACAGTTTCTGTTTGAATAGATCTCTTTCTTTTGTCAGGCGTTTTTGGGAAAATCAGGGTTTATGTTCTAAAACATGAGATTCCAAAGTAAAAGTACTCAAGAGCATGTTTAAAGAGAACAACAATCCAGATATAATACATAATGTGCCCTTTAATGGTCCTGCCAAATCACCATGTGACGAATGTGTCAGCTAATGAACTAATATATAAGGACCAAATACTACCTTTTCCAGAAGAAATGTCTTGTAAGTAACATCATTAAGAAAAAAACCTTTGGGCTGTTACTTTAGAATTCAATACTTTGTAAAAGTGGCTTATTCTAGCTGTTACAGCGAGTGAAGAGGCCGTGGACCTAGAGGAGCTTAAATGATCAGTTGGTCCTGCGCTGGGCCGGCTCACACTCTGCTCTGTGTCGGGGAGAGCATTATCCGGATAATTCCAGCGCTCCTGACACTCGGCTTTCACGTCTCTGCTTATTAGGCTAATGCTGAACACCAATTAGCAGCATCTCCACAGCGCGCTAGCACAAAGATGCTTACATTGTGTGGTTTTTGTGACGGTGGATGAGAGAGAGGGCTGCAACAGCGTTTCATTAACCCGGGGCCAAAGCATGCACAGTCAGCAAGTCTGCACTGGAGTTTATGTGACTAGAATGAAATGGAAACAAGTTAAGGAGAAGGGAAATGAAGATAAAAGGAGTCAATTCAACCAGGAAGACCCCACAGCCTGCACACTTGTCGAAGGGCGTCTGCTGGGAAATCTGTGAATGACAGAGGTAGAATTTCTGCATTTTTCACAATTGAATGCCAATTCTTTCATTTCTGTTGAAGGACTTATGCTTTTAGCAAGTCGTGAAAGAGCTTGAGTCATTTTGATGACTTGAGCTTTCGGACTTAAATTGGAGTCCTGGAACTCCAGACAATGGGATGCTTCTGCTCGAATAAAAAACAAAACAAAACTTTCAGTGTTTGACTTTTCAGAACAAATTGGAGCATGTATGTAGAGCTCACAAAGCCACAAGCTTGTTTCCTTAAAAGAATGAGTCCAATCATCTAACATATTCAGAACAAGGCACTTTCTTATAGTTAAAATGACTTTATCAATTATGCCATGTCTCCAATATCTCCAAAATATGCACTTCAAATGCCCTTTATGTCATTCGTGTTACACGGGTACAAGACTGTTCCAGGTGAGCCTAGAACCAGAAGAAGGACCCATAGGTCAGTTTAAATCTGTGTCCAAAGGTCTGTGGTTTGGAACTGTTTTTAGGGAACATATCGTACTTTTCGTGCTATACAGCGCTCCTGAATAAAAGCCACACCAACGAAATTTACAAAGAAAAAATAAATTGTACATAAACAGACAGCACCTGATCGCACCTATCAATAAGCCGCAGGTGCCCACGTAACATGAGATATTTACACTCATTTCTCAGTGAATATGAGTTGGATTGTAATAAAAGACACAGCATTTTGAAGCTTAACAGAAAACACATATGAGCTGTCCCTACTGTCCCCTCTGTCCTTGATTACTCTGTGTGAGCAGCAGATTTACCTGTGTCTGTGTCTTCACACCTGGTTCATCTGCTCCTGAGCTTGTGCTTAGCGAGGAAGTGTTACGTTGTAACATGAGATATTTACACATAAAGATGTTCCACGGTAGTGATGCAGGGTTGTCAGGTCGGGGCAGGATAGTCTCATTTCACTGCTGCAGGTTCTAAACACGTCTAGATTCACTTCCCCATCAAACTAATTTCTCTGTGAATATGAGTTGGATGGTAATAAAACATACAGCGTTTTGAAGCTTAAAATACAGAGAACACGACGTGTCCCCTGGACAGTGACCACTGAACACTGATATCTTCTTCTACAGTGTGTCAAATGCTTGTGCTTCCTGCTAGAGTGCACCCCGGTGGCCGTTAGCCAGTAAAATCTATAAATTAGACACACCTCTGGATTCAAAGCGTGGGAAAAAAGTCGCGGCTTAAAGTTCAAAAGTGCGGTGAGACAAAATGTGTTGATGTTATGGAAGATCTGAGCTGGCCTTGGCCAGGACTCCCTTGGAAAATAGATTAGTATTCCTTTCCAGGTTAAATAAAGGTTAAAGTATTTTTTTTACTAAACTCATATACAATATAAGTTGTATTTGGTAGTTTGGTATGAACCCTGAAAAAGACGTGAAGGACACTGAGGAATTACACAGTGGAAATGAGGCCAAAAACAATTGCAGCTGGCCTCAAAAGTGAAATGCATCTTAGTGAAGGCAGTTTAGGCCCTGCCATAATCAGAGAGTCTGTTAAACGTCAGTGGGCTCCGGCCTGGGTCTGCAGGGCGGGAAAGAGGGCACTTTGTGTGTTTGTGGTGCAAAGTAATGACATTGTCTTTGCACCACTTTAAAACTCGAATTCATCTTCAGTCAGTTTGGTCTGGACTAAGTGGAGCTGTTACAACATCCCACGAAGGAAGTGGAGAGTTTTACTTTTGGGGGGGCAGACTAAGCAGAATTACTTGAACAGGCCCAAATGAAACTGTGTATTATTCTAATGTTACTATAATATTCATACAGCAAAATGTATGACCTTTAAAGTTGTGATGTTGCCTGAAAATCAGGTCAACTTTAGAGAAACTCAGGCGACTTGAGATTCCATCTTTTAAGAACATGTCCACAATCCTCAAGTCAATCCTACCTCAGAACTATGATCTGAATGGCTTCAGAGAACGGCTGCAGAAGAGTTCCATCTGAAAAGTCAAGCTTCTGCAGGTTGTTTTTGCACAGACAAAGCTGGAAATCTTTGGGGAAGATGCTCTGACTCGCCCCCAGCCTTTACACGGGAGAACATCTCTGCATTTGATCTCAGTGTCATGTTAGCATGTGGGATTAGCATGAGCTTTCTAAAGAGAACACGCCACAAAGGCAGCACAATATTTTACACACTTACTGCAAAACTGGTGACTGCAATACCAATATCGCAAAAACAGTTAGTCAGTTAATGCTGTGTAATGTTTTTGATTTAAGTATTAAAGGGGCTATACCAGATGTTTTTTCTTCATGTAATCAGGAAAAATTAGTTTTGCCCCAGGAGATACTACAGGGCCATAAGTCTCCATACATATGACTGGTTTGCGTGGTCCCGTGGAGGGGCCTCCCAGTGCCCCAGATCTCTCCCCGTTTGATTTCTATCTTTGGGGGGACTTGAAGGCCTTGAAGTAAATTTAACTGTGAATTCTTTGTACATAGTAAGCCTATCTTTATTTTATATTATAGCAATTTTAAACTTTTTCCTAATTATGCCCTTTTGATTTCATATATGTTGTTATATGTTGTTATGGTGCACTTTCTGCACTACAACTTTAAACTTAACTGTAAACTTGTGTACATAGCAATGCCTATTTTTATTTTTATTTTATACTATAGTAATTTTAAATTGTCCCTTAAATGCATGTCATTTTGTTTGATTGAATATATGTTGTTTTAATATTGCTCAGTGTTTTGTGTTGCACCTTAACGCCGAGACAAGTTCCTGTGTCTGTGAAGTTTGTTCATTGACAATGGCAATAAACCCCTTTCTTTCAGATTCTTTCTGATAAGTCTGTTATCTTAAGTTTGGGAGCAGGACCACACCCCTTTCACGTCCCTTCCTGCAGCTGCACTATTTAAGCCTCCAGTTAACACCCACCTGTGTTCGTGACTTCATGCCCCTCCCTCCCACCCTCTTTTATTCTTATTATTCCAATTTATCTTCTAGATGGGGGTACCGAGGCCCAGGAGCCTACAGCCCTCATCGCCAGAAGCCCCAAAACGGCATTCATTTCTATACCTTCGTGGTGTTTATGTTTCTCGTTTGTCAACACTTTGCATCGTAGCTGGGGTTGTGGTCCTTGCCAGTGATTTTATTATTGCTCAGTGTTTTATTTAGTTGGTGTGTAGTTGCACCTTCATGCCGAAACAAGTTCCTATGTTTGTGAATTTTTCTTTTCTGATTCTGATTCTGATTCTGATCTCAAAGAATATCTCATTAACGCCATCACAAGCAGAACTCCAACTCTTCTAATGAAAGATCATCAACAGTGGAAAACACCTGTTCATATTTGTTTTCAAGACAGTAGTAATAATACAGAGCACATTACATAAAAAGAGTTGTCCAACATAAAATGTTTCTTTTGCCTATCAATGAAAACCCTGTATGTCGTAAAAGCTGCTCTTGGATACAAATGAGACCTTTGCGTGCTGTGTGCATCTAATTATGAAGTGTTTTATCCTTGCTAGTTGCTAGCATAACTGTGAGAGTTGTGAAAACTGCTTAAAAACTCATCACACGTTTAACTGGATGTGAGGAATGTGTTAGGAAAGTGAAGAATAACTTCTGCAAACTCTTTCAAGATGAACTCATTCTGCGTTTCACGTGTGTGACGAAGTAGCTTCGTCAGTAAGCGCGGGGAGGCCAAGGCGACATGGAGCCCACACACACACAGACACACACGCACACACACACACACCTGTACCAGCGTTTTCTCTTACCTGTCCAATAGCCGTTCTTCTTTTTTCTCCTCCAAAGCCATCGTAGCAGTCTAGGGTGCACACTTGATCGCTGCTAAACCATACTTCTCGCCATAACACGGTCCCAAATTCACACACTCTCCCGTTTACCCGTCGTCCTCTCCACGTTTCTGCCGGCCATCCCGAACTCCGCGGTCTTCCGCATTATATTGCGTCAGTGGTGGGCGCACGGGTATGACGTCATTTGCGACGTCATGTTAATTCACCGTCCGTGTTTGGGTGAAATTAATTAGGTTTTTTTTGTCTGTTGCATTAATCCTTACACATAGGCGTGGATGTGTGTAGAAATATATTTATGAATTTGTAGTATTATTTTATGAAATGTTTATGGTTCTGTTTGAAGAGAATTCTTGATTTTTCTGTTGATTGTTTTGGGGGAGGAGCCTCCTGTTATAAAAAGGAGACTCCTAGGACCTCAAGGAGTGCTGTTCCAGGAGGGAGCTGAGTGCACCGCAGGCACTAGCTCCAGAGCTAAGAGAAGGTTGTTGTTTTTTTTGCCTATCTATTGTATTGCTGCACGTGACCTGTAAATATCCACCGTTTTCTGTTCTGCACTATTTTGTTTTTTCACTCTGGGAATAAATATACAAACACTGTTTCCTGACTACGCCATATCATTTTCGTGGTAAAGAGGAACCCGCGACAACGTGTAAGACAAGTGGGACTGTGCTGCCCGGTGGGCGAGTGGTTAAGGCAGCCGGCCGCAGTGTCATGCGTTCAAATTTTAACTCCAACAATTTACTGTATGTCCTCCCTTCTCTCTCATCCCCAATTCACGCTGTCTTTCCTGTCTAATAACCTGTCCAACACAAAAAACATATAAGTGGGACCATAGCGCCTTTAAATGTAAAACGCTTTTAGTCAAAGTTTTTACCTGAAGTTAGCCTTGTCAGTGGTAGTACTCAATTCAGTTTCTCAAGTAAAAGTACAGATACATGTGTGAAAAAGTATCCAATAAAAGTATCGCATTCAAAAATCTGCTTACCGTAAGTAAAAGTTTTCAAACCTATTTAAAAATGTAGTTAAAGTAGTTCTGTTTTGTGTTGGTCGTGTGTGATCGTGTGTTGGTTCGTGTGTGATCGTGTGTTGGTCGTGTGTGTGTTTGTGTGTCGTGTGTTGGTCGTGTGTTGGTCGTGTGTTGGACGTGTGTTGGACGTGTAATGGTTGTGTGTTGTTCGTTTGTTGATTGTGTGTTGGTCTTATGTTGGTCGTGTGTTGGTCGTGTGTTGGACGTGTAATGGTTGTGTGTTGTTCGTTTGTTGATTGTGTGTTGTCTTATGTTGGTCGTGTGTTGGTCGTGTGTTGGACGTGTGTTGGACGTGTATGGTTGTGTGTTGTTCGTTTGTTGATTGTGTTGTCTTATGTTGGTCGTGTGTTGTCGTGTGTTGGACGTGTGTTGGACATGTGTTGGTCGTGTGTTGTTCGTTTGTTGTGTGTTGGTCTTGTGTTGGACGTGTGTTGGTCGTGTGTTGTTCGTGTGTTGTTCGTTTGTTGTGTGTTGGTCTTGTGTTGGACGTGTGTTGGTCGTGTATTGGTCGAGTGTTGTCCATCCATCCATCTTCTGCTTTATCCGGGGCCGGGTCGCGGGGGCAGCATTCTAAGCAGGGACTCCCAGACTTCCTTATCCCCAGACACTTCCTCCAACTCCTCCGGAGGATCCCGAGGCATTCCCAGGCCAGCCGAGAGACATAGTTCCTCCAGCGTGTCCTGGGTCTTCCCCAGGGCCTCTTCCCGGTGGGACATGCCCGAAACACCTCCCTAAGGAGGCGCCCAGGAGGCATCCGGAACAGATGCCCAAGCCACCTCAGCTGGCTCCTCTCGACGTGGAGGAGCAGCGGCTCTACTCCGAGCTCCTCCCATGTGACTGAGCTCCTCACCCTATCTCTAAGGGAGCGCCCAGCCACCCTGCGAAGGAAACTCATTTCGGCCGCTTGTATCCGCGATCTTGTCCTTTTGGTCATTACCCTAAGCTCATGACCATAGGTGAGGGTAGGAACGTAGATTGACCGGCAAATCGAGAGGCTTTGTCTTTTGACTCAGCTCCCTCATTCGTGAACAAGACCCCGAGATACTTGAACTCCTCCACTTGGGGCAAGGACTCCCAACCCACCCGGAGAGGGCAAGCCACCTTTTTCCAGTTGAGAACCAAGACCTCAGATTTGGAGGTGCTCCTTGTCTCCTCCTCTTCCTCCATTGCAGACGTGTTTTCCTCTGCTCCCGCTGCTGCCTGCTACCTTTGCCTCTCTCGTCGTGTTTGCTCTTTTTCCCTCTTAATCACAGTGCGCTGGATCACCTGTTGTTCTCCGAAATAATGAATCTGATTGATTGGTCTCTGAGTGTATTGGATAAAGTTTTTTTCCCAGAGAAAAGCTTCCCCAGGAGAAGCAACCTGTCCTGACGGGACGTCCTCAGCGGGGTACGTACGGGACTATTACAAGAACTGGCAGGTTCTATGCATCGAGCCCCTGCTCATAGAAGATGTGGAGGACCTATTTGTATTTGGATTCATGAGAGCAGGATTCCTCCTAATTGGGCTCAGAGTCGCCTTGGTCCATCCATCCATCTTCTTCCGCTTTATCCGGGGCCGGGTCGCGGGGGGCAGCAGTCTAAGCAGGGACTCTCAGACTTCCTTATCCCCAGACACTTCCTCCAACTCCTCCGGGGGGATCCCGAGGCGTTCCCAGGCCAGCCGAGAGACATAGTCCCCCCATAGTCCTCCCCGGGAGGAGTCGCCTTGGTCTATCGGAAAATTGGGAAGACAGGAAAATTCACCCAACTGTCTGACATCAACATGAAAAGGTTTTTGGATTTGAGTGAAAGAATGAAAGGACTCGAACAGAGACTTGAGCACAGCACGGTGCAACTCACTGATCTGAACCGTAACATCTTATTTCGGACCACGGAGATGCAAAAGTCTTTGGGGGATTCAATCAAGGAAATGGGAACTTTTCGCTGTCGGACGGAGTAACTCAATGAATCAAGCTGATCGCACACAGCGGACCAGAAACGATTGGATTATTTGATCGTAAATCATTGATCAACAAAATGTATTAAAGTACTTATTTCTCTTTGCTGCTGTGCCCTTGTATCTCTCTCCCTTTTCTTATCTCGCCCCGGGCAGAAGAGCAGCAGGCGTCAAGGGCCGTGCTGAAGACACACACAGACACTTACACAAAACAAGATTTGGCCTTCACTCACCGTCTGCACATCCCACATCTTAATCTTTGTGTTATCTTGTTTGTGTCCCTGCCCCAACATCCACTGAAAATATCCATCACGTTGACCTCGTGTAATGTACTCAATATGTATTGTTTATCATTGTATGCTTATTGCTGAACTGCTTTTTCATTTTCCAAGAGTTCAAGTTCCCGAGTAGGCGCTGCGCGAAAGCAAGCCGCCCCGGTGGCCGGTGCTCTTTATGCATGTCTCTCATGTCGCATCTGTCATCAAGTCACGTTCCTATGTTGTGAATTTGTTCATTGACAATGGCAATAAATATATCCTAATTCCTGATTCCTGATTCTCATCCCAGCTGCTTCACACTCGGCTGCAAACCGTCCCAGTGCATGTTGCAGATCCAGGTTTGATGGAGCCATCAGGACAACATCATCTGCAAACAGCAGAGATGAGATCCTGTGGTCCCCAAACCGGACACCCTCCGACCCCTGACGGCACCTAGAAATGTGTCCATAAAAAACATTGTTTTTATGGACACACCGGTGTCCATAAAAAACATTGTTTTTATGGACACACCGGTGTCCATAAAAACATTGTTTTTATGGACACCGGTGACAAAGGGCAGCCCTGGCGGAGTCCAACACGCACTGGGAACAGGTCTGACTTACTGCCGGCAATGCGAACACAGCTCCTGCTCCGGTCATACAGGGACCGTACAGCCCTGAGCAAAGGGCCCCGGACCCCGTACTCCTGCAGCACCCCCAAAGGACACAACGTGGGACACGGTCAAAAGCCTTCTCCAGATCCACAAAGCACATGTGGACTGGTTGGGCAAACTCCCATGACCCCTCAAGCACCCGATGGAGAGTATAGAGCTGGTCCAATGTTCCACGACCAGGACGAAAACCACTCTGCTTCTCCTGAATCCGAGGTTCGACTATCGGTCGGATTCTCCTCTCCAGTATCCTGGAATAGACCTTACCGGGGAGGCTGAGGAGTGTGATCCCTCTGTAGTTGGAACACACCCTCCGGTCCCCCTTCTTGAACAGAGGGACCACCACCCCGGTCTGCCAGTCCAGAGGCACTGTCCCCGGACCGCCACGCGATGTTGCAGAGACGTGTCAACCAAGACAGTCCTGCAACATCCAGAAACTTTAGGTACTCAGGGATCTCATCCACCCCCGGAGCTCTGCCACGAGGAGTTTGCCAACAACCTCAGTGACTTCGGCATGGGTGATGGATGAGTCAGCCTCCGAGTCCTCAATCTCTGCTTCCTCTTCGGAAGACGTGACAGTGGGATTTAGGAGGTCCTCAAAGTACTCCTTCCACCGTCCGACAACATCCCCAGTCGAGGTCAGAAGGTCTCCACCCGCACCGTAAACGGTGTTGGTGAAGCACTGGTTCCACCTCCTGAGGCGTCGGATGGTTTTGCCAGAATTTCTTTGGGGCCGACAGATAGTCCTCCTCAATGGCCTCCCTGAACTCCTCCCAGACACGGGTTTTTACCTCTGCGACAGCACGAGCTGCGGCACGCCTGGCCCGCCGATACCCGTCAACGGCCTCAGGAGTCCCACAAGCCAAAGAGGCCTGATAGGTCTCTTTCTTCCGCCTGACGGCATCCCTTACTTCTGTGCGTGGAGGTGAGGCCGTCTATATCTAGTCGGTACCGTTCAACCTCCTGCACAAGCTCAGCCCCCCCCCCCCCCAGCGAGGTGACGTTCCATGTCCCCAGAGTTAGTCTCTGTGTCCGGAGACCCGGTCGTCGAGGGCCCTGCCCTGCCGCCCAGCTCTCTCTGCACCAGCCCCTTACGGATTTTCCTGCAGGTGGTGGGTCCACGGGAGGGGAAAGGCCCGGTCACCAGGCGCTCGCCGTCGAGCACCCACCCAGGCCTGGCTCCAGGATGGGGCCCCTGTAACGCCAGTCCGGGCGACGTAACTGGCCTTGTTTTTCTTCTGGTTGGTCATGTGTTGGTCTTGTTTTTATGTGTGTTGGCCGTGTGTTGTTCATGAAATGGTCAAATGTGTAAAGAGAGAGAGAGAGAGAGAGAGAGAGAGCGAGCAAGAGGGAGAGAGAGTGGGCGAGAGAGAGGGAGAGAGCAAGGAGAGAGACCAGAGAGAGCAAGAGCGAGCGAGTGCAAGGGGAAGAGTGAGAGAGAGAGAGAGAGAGAGAGAGAGAGAGAGGGAGTGAAAGGGATGGAGTGAGAGACAGAGAAAGAGAGTACAAGGGGAGAGTGTGAGAGAGAGAAAGAGAGAGAGAGAGAGGGAGGGGAAGATTTATTTCATCTAAATGAACTTTTCTCCCGTAGGCTTAGACAGGACAGAGAGAAGGGAGCCAGGAAAAACTACCAAACCTCTTTGGGAAAAAAGTAGAAACCTGTAGGAGTTCCACAGTGAAGGAGAGATCCCACTCCCTCGGACGGACAGGCGGACGCGCCTCAATTTGCAGATACACGGTGGAGCTGAACCCACTTAGGAGGAGAACCAATTCTTCGAGGCCGATTGTCTTGATATGTATATATTATATTCCCCCACTTGATGTCACTAGTGAGTGAGGTAATCTAGGTTGCTTAGACAGACAACAGGGAATAAGAAGCACTTCCTCTGTCTATAATGCATGGCACAAGATGTTATTAAAAGTTTGAGCACAAGCTCAATTGTTCACTAAAACGATGTCTCGTTATTAAAGATGAACAACACACTGATGAAGAACCGTTCATATGGAGTCCATTTCTCCAGGCAGACCGTTTCTTCAGGCAGTTGAGGAGCATCTGGATCCACAGGTCCTCGATGTGCCTGCTCCACTCCCGTCGGGGAAGTGGGAGAAGAAGAAGGAAAAAGCAATGAACAAATTGCCAGTGAAATTAAATATTAAATATTGTTTGATAGAAAAGTAGTAGGAAGCAGAGGATAGTGCTCAAGCTGCCATACTTCCCCCAGTATAGTTGCTCCTAGGGCAGCATAGCTGGGAACTGTAGGTTTTTATTTCTGTTCCTAACTGGCCTGACCATAAGCCATTTCAAAGAGGAACGTTTTAAGCCTGGTCTTAAATGAAGAGACTGTGTCGGCCTCTTTAACATGGACAGGAGCCGATTCCACAACACAGGAGCTTTGGTAGCTAAATGCTCTACCTCCTACTGTGCTTTTAGAGACTCTAGGGACCACCAGAAGTCCAGCATTTTGAGAGCGAAGTGCTCTGTTTGGATGATAAGGTACTATAGCCTCTTTGAGGTCGGATGGGGCCAGGTCATTTATGGCTTTGTAAGTCAGGAGGAGGATTTTGAATTTGATTCTAAACTCGACAGGAGCCAGTGAAGAGACTCGAGTACCAGCTTAATGTGCTCTCTTCTTTTAGTTCCTGTTAGTAATCTTGCTGCTGCATTTTGAACCAGTTTAAAGCTTTTTGTGGAGCTTTTAGGACACGCTGTAGCAGGAGTTACAGTAGTCTAATCTAGATGTTACAAACGCATGGACAAGTTTTTCAGCATCACTTTTGGGCAAGATTTTTTTGATTTTGGCTATATTACGCAGATGGAAATAAGCTGTTTTACAGGCTTGATTTATGTGTGCTTTGAATGAGAGCTCTTGGTCAAATAAGACTCCAAGGTTTCTTACAGTGGAGCTGGAGGCCACACTGACGTGGTCCAGTGGGACTATCTGCTCAGATAAAGCGTCTCGTAGATGATTAGGGCCTAGTACGATGACCTGGGTTTTTTCAGGGTTAAGAAGCAGATAATTAAGTGTCATCCAGGTTTTTATATCCTTCACACAAGCACCAAGTCTGTCTTGATTGGTCTGATCAGGTTTCATTGATAAATACAGCTGTGTGTCATCTGCAGAGCAGTGGAAGTTAATGCTATGCTTTCTGATAATGTTACCTAACGTCAGCATATAAAGAGTAAACAGAATTGGACCGAGAACTGACCCCTGTGGCACACCGTAGGTGGCCGTGTAGAACTGCACCATCATCTGCACTGGCAGCTTGGCTTTCCTCAGCTGCTGCAGGAAGTACATCCTCTGCTGGGCCTTCTTGATGAGGGAGCTGATGGTGGGTTCCCACTTGAGGTCCTGGGTGATGGTGGTGCAGAGGAAGCGGAAGGAGTCACGGTGGTGATGGGGGAGTCTCATGATGAGGGGGGGCTGGGGGGCTGTGACTTTCCAGAAGTCCACGATCATCTCCACTGTCTTCTGGGCGAGAAGAGAAAAGAGCAAGCATGGCGGCTCGTTGGTATTTTTATCAGACCTTGGAGGTGTGGCCTAAAGTGGGAGTGACTTTAACTCTCAGTCAAACTTATTCCTAATTTGGACAAATTTAACTTAAATGAGCAAAATGACATGTAATCACAACAAAATACTGCAACAATGTCAATGAGCACACATCATTAGCAGCGAAGTACATTAAATATGACATGAACACATTTCAAACACAGTTAAACTAAAACATGATTTAGTTACATGTTTAGATCACACAGTAAGCATTAAGTCAGTTTAATAAAGGTATCGCTTACCACTGTCTTATTAGAAGGAAATTACATTTTATTCTGTTGCCGTCATGTTGACCAAAGCCATGCTGCTAAAGTATGTCAAAATGTTCTCTCCACTTACCAGCAGAGGGTGCCTAACCTAAGTCCAATTTGAAAGTGCCATCTGTGCGCCACACATGGTGGAGTGGATAGCACATATGCCTGCCCCATTTTGTGTTGTACTATCCTGTCAAGTGAAGCCTACGGGCCAAAAAAAAAAAGAAAAGAAAGTGCCATCTGTTCTTGAAATAAATCTATATGCTGGAGTTACATAATATCATGTTCATTCTCCACGACTGTCTGTTTTTGACACAGTATCTTCATGGACTTATGTATTTACTGTATAAATCAATAAATATCATTTCTTAGTAAACCAAAACTTTGATTTACCCAATATTGGTATGATTCATGTGTAAGGGAGCTGAGCCGAATACAGAGGGAAGATGATCAAACCCAGTCCCTTCCACACACCATCATTAGCAGGCCTGTATGGCGTTGTCGTGGAAACACAATCACATAATTGCTGTAGACTTGGAAAGTTGTAGAGGAATATATGCTAAGTTTGAGTTAGCTGCAGCATTGTCATAAAGGCCAACACAAGCTCATTAGAACACTCAACAAACAAACTGCCAAACTAAATCATTATGCGCAAGTGTAGTCTGCGCAAATAACACAAGCATGAATTCAAACAAACGTTGGTATAGAGCCTGTATCGTATGTAATAAAGTAAAATCTGTTTTAGTCCAGTACAGATATTGTAAACGCATTTATTTGGAATAAATTGAGACCACAGGGCTTTCTCTGTAACTATTTATAGTGTTTTATTCTCAGAGAAGCAGGAAGTGTGCTGTTAGCATGTTAATGATTGTTAGCTTTAGCATTACAAAACTGGCTCTGGGCTCACAGACTCATGAAAAGTGCTTATAAACTCATCATGGTGAATATTTGGGATGCTCAAAATGCGTAGGTAAGTGAGCGATTCGTGTGGAGCTGTGAAGGGTTTAACATGAACCTGCCCGTTTTTTTTAGGAATCTGATACAGAACCAACTTTGCTTTTTAAACAAAGCAAAGTTGTCCCAACATGGAGTCTACATTACTGTTCCAGTTTTTCTTTAATGAAATGGGTTTTGAACCGCTGCTCCTCCGCAGCATTGGTTGCAACTACACAAATGACGCTCCAGTGTTAACCAAGTAACAGATCATAGACTTAGTTCCTCCCCTGGATCCTGCTCCTGCTTCAGGCCCAAACTCTGCTGAAAGCGTCTGTTTCCTGTGAGTGTCTGAACCATTTCAAACGGCTCTTAACAGTGCATTTGAGTGTAAACAGTTTCATGTGCATGGGAAAGGATCAGGTCGGGTCCCAATGCTTTTGCTGTTTCTGAGGTTTTAAGGTGCTACTACTCCTTAGTTCTGTCTTGGAATCTTGACAGGATAATCAAAGGATTTAATTATAGAAATAATAGAAAAGACCTCACACTTGATGGTGGTAAGACACTTTTGCTGCCCTTTGGTGTAAAAGCCCAGCTGCCATACTGCACTTACAACTCACTCTCACTCTCACCCCCAATCCAGATGAAGTGCTTTGCCCGTGGACACAACAACAGTCAGTAACCCAAAAGTGAATGAAATATCAATAGCGATACAAGTATTCTGTAACAGTATTCTGGGGAGAGGAGATAAACTTTGAGTTGCCTCCATGTGTTAGAAGTACACTTTATATACAAAATACAAATGCAATACATTCACTTTTTCCACATTTTGTTATGTCACAGCCTTCCTCCAAAATTGATTAAATGCATTTTTTGCCTCCAAAATCTACAAACAATATCCCATAATCACAACGTGAAGCACTTTCCGGATGCACTGTACATCCCTGTAATGTACTCACAGTGACACCATGTTGCTGTGAGTGTGTGTGGGACAGTCTAATGTGAGGAAACTGTGAGACAGATTGTTTTATGGAAACAATGAAAAGTGCCCTGAACAGATGCCCAAGCCACCTCAGCTTGCTCCTCTCAACATGGAGGCGCAGCGGCTCTACTCCGAGCTTCTCCCGTGTGACTTAACTCCTCACCCTATCTCTAAGGGAGCGCCCAGCCACCCTGCAGATGAAACTCATTTTTACCGCTTGTATCCTCAATCTTGTCTTGTAAATCGAGAGCTCTGTCTTTGGACTCAGCTCCTTCTTTACCACAACGGTCCGATGCAGCGACCGCATCACTGCAGACGCTGCACCGATCCGCCTGTCAATCTCACGCTCCATCCTTCCCTCACTCGTGAACAAGACCCTGAGATACTTGAACTCCTCCACTTGGGGCAAGGACTCCACACCCACCCGGAGAGGGCAAGCCACCTTTTTCCGGTCGAGAACCATGGCCTCAGATTTGGAGGTGCTGATTCTCATCCCAGCTGCTTCACACTCGGCTGCAAACCGTCCCAGTGCATGTTGCAGGTCCAGGTTTGATGGAGCCATCAGGACAACATCATCTGCAAAGAGCAGAGATGAGATCCTGTGATCCCCAAACCTGACCCCCTCCGACCCCTGACTGCGCTTAGAAATTCAGTCCATAAAAACAATGAACAGAACCGATGACAAAGGGCAGCCCTGAGGAGCCCAACACACACTGGGAACAGGTCTGATTTACTGCCGGCAATGCAAACACAGCTCCTGCTCCGGTCATACAGGGACCGGGCAGCCATGAGCAAAGGCCCCGGACCCTGTACTCCCGTAGCACTCCCCATAGAGCTGGTCCAGTGTTCCACGACCAGGACGAAAACACTCTGTGGCTGCACCCCTGAAAGTAGGGAGAAAGAATCACGAGAGTGATTTATCGGTGTTTCTCTCATGCAGAGGTTTAATGCAATGAGCAGAAACAACGCGGAACCCCTAGTGGTGGGTGGAAGGCATTACCAATCAATTGACAAAAGGATTCAGGCTTTCTGGCTGATTACTGATGAAATGATCAGAATGATCTCAAACAAAATTACTATCAGTGCATGACAACTAACATTCTTAACAGACTTTTAACCATATTTATATTGTTTTAAGGATTTTGTAAATTGATATTTAAAGCAAACCTTTTAACTGTCTTTTAAAGCATGAACTCACTTTATGAATCACATCACAGTACAAAGGCAAATAGAGATATTCTAGGGACATTTAGTACCTATCACATCTGCTCCTCTCCTCTCCAGTACGCTGGAATAGACCTTACCGTGGAAGCTGAGGAGTGTGATCACCACCCCGGTCTGCCAGTCCAGAGGCACTGTCCCCGACCGCCACGCAATGTTGCAGAGACGTGTCAACCAAGACAGTCCTACAACATCCAGAGTTTAGGTACTCAGGGCGGATCACATCAACCCCCGGCTTGGGTGATGGATGAGTCAGCCTCCGAGTCCTCAGTCTCTGCTTCCTCTTCGGAAGATGTGACGGTGGGATTAAGGAGGTACTCTTAGTATTCCTTCCACCGTCCGACGACATCCCCAGTCAAGGTCAGCAGGTCTCCACCCGCACCATAAACGGTGTTGGTGACGCACTGCTTTCCGCTCCTTTCCGCTTTCCGCTTTCCGGTTTGCCAGAATTTCTATGGGGCCGACCGATAGTCCTTCTCCATGGCCTCCCCAAACTCCTCCCAGCATCAGGTTTTTGCCTCTGCGACGGCACAAGCTGCGGTGCACTTGGCTTGCCAATACCTGTCAATGGTCTCAGGTGTCCTACAAGCCAAAGAGGCCTGATAGGCCTCCTTCAGCCGGATGGCATCCGTTACTTTCAGTGTCCACCACCAGGTTCGGGGGTGGCCGACACGACAGGCACCTGAGACCTTGGGACCACAGCTACGAGCAGCCAAATTGACAATGGAGGTCGAGAACATGGTCCACTTGGACTCAATGTCTTCCTCTGCCTCCTCCTCTCCCTCTCACTCTGCCTCTTTCTCTGCCACCCCTGCTCTTTCTTTCTCTTCCACCCTCGCCTCTCTCTGCCTCCCCTTCTGTCTCTCCCTCTGCCTCTTACTCTGCCTCCCTGTCTGCCTCTTCCTCTGCCTCTCCCTCAGCCTCTCTCACTGCCTCTCACTCTGTCGCTCCCTCTGCCTCGCCCTCTGCCTCCCCTTCCCTCTTTCCACCCTGCCACACAACCACCACCCTGCCACACAACCACCACCCTGCAACACAAACATGTTATTAACACATACATATATTTTGTGTTGTCGTTATTATCATCATTATAATTGTTGCTGTTGTTAGTACTATTATCACTGTTATCATTTATATCACTTTTGCTATATCATTATTTCTACTATTGTTGGCACAACTGTTGTCCTGAAAATACTAACACCCCCCATCATTTCTTGTGTTTTTAATGTGCCACAGTGTAGTAAGGGAAATGTACACGCACCGAAACACACTCAGCTGGCAGGACCGACGAGAGGTGGTTTCCTTGGGACAGCATCTCTGTCCCAAGTGGAGACGCTCGTAAAATGTCCTTTTTCTTTAATTGACACTAAACATGACACTGAAAAAAATAAAAAAATAAATAACAATAAAAATAGAAGGGGCAGAAATGATGCAGGGAGAGATTATCAGTCATGTATATGTACTGTGCGTATGTATATGTATATGTATGCATATATGTGTATATCTATATCTTTATATTTATATTCAGTGACAATGGGTGGCGGTATATAATGATTGCTATTTTAAAAATATGACTATATCTACGTGTACGACAATAGTTGACGATGACGGTTCCTGGATTCAAGATGGCGCCAATGTGTTTGGCCGCTCGTCTGCTCCTGCTCTATGTTTCACTGCTACTGTTAGTGTCATCAGTTTTTGTAAAGAATGTGTCCACACTACTTGTGTACGAACGCCAGACGCTTCTGAATATCCGCGACTCTGTGATAAAACCTGCGATCACTGGCTGTTATGGAAAGACGCTTCCACCGTTCTTGGCGTCGTTTTCCCCCATTACTTGTGGCATCTTCCTGTCACGTTGCCCCGCAAATATCGACACTGAAAGCGGGGAAAGCAAAGTGGGGTACTGGTGAGAGGGAGAGCCTACCTGGTGCAGTCTTTGGCAGACGATTGTCACCTCAAGTGGCTTCCAGGGGAGTGTGACAGATTCCTCGTGCGGCACCGCTCAGAGGTTACCTGGCTCCGACCAACTGTCCCGGATACCGGCTACAAGCATCCCAGCCGCCTGCAGTGAAGCCTGCAGAGCAGACGCTCCCCCATCCTCCCCCCTCGGTGCTCTTTTCTCAGCTCACCGCGAGCATCTGGTCGAGGAGGCGGAGTCGCTACAGTTTTCAAGGACAATTTCAAATGCAAGCCTTTTCATGTAAATAATTATTCATGCTTTGAAGTACAGCTATTTACAATAGATCTTGCTAGTCCTATTCTTTGTGCTGTAATCTACCACCGAAATACAACAAGGACTTTATCCAGGAGTTTTCTGCGTTTTTAGCTGAGATGGCCCCGAGGTTTGAACAAATGCTGATTTGCGGAGACCTAAATGTACATGTCTGTTGCCCATCTGATCAGCCGGCTATTGACTTCAAACGTCTTTTGGCATCTTTTGATTTAACTCAGTTGAATCACCAACACACAATGCTGGGCACACTTTAGACTTGATTATTTCACGTGGCCTCACTGTGTCACATGTTGAAATATCTGCCACACCCATCTCAGATCATTTGCCCATTATTTTTGAAGTATTGGCTCCACCCCCTGTCAGCAAGCCACCTGTCCCAGCTTCTTGTCACAGTATAATAACTTCATCAACAGCTGTGGACTTTGCTATTGTTTTTATGGACTCAGAGTTTTCTGTCCTTGATGAGAATGTTCTTCTCGAGTGCCCGGATACTTTTCTGTCTTTTTATTCCACCTGCTCTGGGATCCTTGACACTATTGCTCCTTTTAGGCCCAGGTCCTCCAAGCCTAGGCCCGATCCCTGGTTAAATGACTCTACTCGGGCCCTCTGACAGCGCTGTAGAAAGGCGGAGCGGCGGTGGAAAAAGGACAATTTGTTCGGGTCTCCAGAGACTGAGGGACAGCTTTGCTCACTACCAAAGGGCTATGAAGGGAACAAAATGCAAATATCTGTCTGATATTATTTGCAGTAACGGACACTGCCCCCTTGTGTTGTTCAATACCATAAATTCTGTTGTCAATCCACACACATTGATGATTGATGCTTCTGTTTCCACCTGTGAGGCCTTTTTGCACTTTTTTGTAGACAAAGTTCTGTCAGTGAGACAACTGAGCACTTTCAGCCTTAGTCCAGTTTTGACTGCTACTGCTGTTCATTCTGCAATGTTCAACCAATTTGAACCAGTCTTACTCTCCTCCCTCACAGAAATAGTTACACAAATTAGAGCTACAAACTGTCCTTTAGAAACTTTCCCCACTAAATTGCTTAAGGAAGTGTTCACCACTGTAGGTCCCTCCATTATGGTTTTTATTAACGCTTGTCTCAGCTCAAGAAACCACAACTGGATACTAATGTTATGTCAAATTTTAGATCTGTTTCTAACTTTTGTTTTATTTCTAAAGTTCTTCAGAAAGTTGTTTTTATGCAACTGCAACTGTTTTTAGAAAACAACTTTATTTTAGAAAAGATTCAGATCCTGACATAGCACAGAATCTGCATTGCTGAAAGTGCACAATGATATTGCCCGGTCTGAGGATGACAAGCGCCCCGTGGTGCAAGTCCTGCTAGACTTAACAGCAGCTTTTGATACGGTCGACCATTCAATTTTGTTGTCTCGCCTTAAAAAATATGTTGGTATCTGTGGCTCTGCACTTGCATGGTTTGAGTCTTATTTGACCCACATAAACTTTTCTGTCATGATTGGGGACCTGTCCTCCTCTGCAGCCTCGCTGGTCTGCAGAGTGCCCCAGGGCTCTATTCTGGGTCCCATGCTGTTTTCTCTGTATATGTTGCCACTGGGATGAATGATAGCCAGGCAGAGTTTAGGTTTTCACAGCTATGCAGACGATCTGCAGATCTACTTACTTGTGTTACCAGACAAAAATTATGCTCTTCAATCTCTCATGGTATGTCAGACATAAAGGCAAGGCATGGCAAGTTTATTTGTAGAGCACAATTAACACAGAAAAAGCAATTCAAAGTGCTTCACACAACAGGAAAAAATGCATTAAAATCACAAAGATATGACAGAATAGTTTAAGACATAAAAGAGAAGAGTGCAAATAAAATAATGTCATATGCACAGCTAAATAAAACAGTTTTTATCTTAGATTTGAACAATGCCAGAATAGAGGCACACACATCCTCAGGAAGACTGTTCCAGATTTTAGCTGCCGGTCCCTGAGGTCCTCAGAGTCCGAGATGGTTCATATGGCACTAACATGTCCGAGATGTACTTTGGTGCTAGGCCATGGAGAGACTTGTATACAAGCAGAGCTGCTTTTGAAGTCTATTCTCTGAGCCACAGGGAGCCAGTGCAGAGACCTGAGCACAGGACTAATGTGATCGTTACTTCCTGGTTCTAGTCAGGACCCGAGCAGCAGCGTTCTGGATGTACTGCAGCTGTTTTACAGCTCGTTTGGAGAGGCCAGTGAGCAGGCCGTTACAGTAGTCTAATCTACTAGAGACAAACGCATGGATAAGTCTCTCCAGGTTCTGGTTTAGACACTATACTTTTGATTTTGGCAATGTTTTTTAGATGGTAAAAAGCTTTGCTGATGTTATTGATTTGACGTGGCTGTTAAAATTCAAGTCTGAGTCCATTATTACCCCCAGATTTTCTAACTTGATTGTGTAGGTTTTAGAGCGAGACTCTGGAGGTGACAGTTAACACTTTCTCTTTGTTTCTGTGGGCCAAAGACCATGATATTCAGTCTTGTCTGAGTTTCAGCTGGAGAAAGTTGTTTTGCATCCACACACTGATCTGTTGGATGCAGTGACAGAGTGAAGTCCACTGGTCCATATTCACCTGCCCGTCAGTGAAACATAGATCTGAGTGTCGTCTGCATCATTGTGATAGGACACATTCTCGCTGCGTATCAACTGACCTAACGGCAGCATGTAGAGTGTTGAATAGAAGGGGTCCCAGGATTGACCCTTGGGGCACCCCACAGGTCAGGGGCATCTGGTCTGAGACACAGTTACCAATTTTCGATAAAGAACTTCCTGTCTTCCAGATAGGACTTTAACCAGTTTAGGGCAGTGCCAGTGATGCCCACCCAGTCCTCTAGTCTCGGTAAGAGAGATCCCATGATCGACAGTGTCAAAAGCAGCACTCAGATCTAACAGAATTAAGACTGAGGCTTTGCCCGTGTCAGTGTTCAGGTGGATGTCATTGTCACCTTGACAAGAGCAGTCTCAGTGCTGTGATGAGGTCTAAAACCTGACTGGAAAACATCAAACGAGTTGTTTATTAAAGAGGAAATCAGTGAGCAGGCAGCTGTTCGTAATATAACAACCTCTTTCAAGGACTTTGCCCCAAAATGGGCAGATTAGAGCTGGGCGGGGGTAATGACTCAGTACTGCGGCATCAAGACTGCTCTTCTTTAGGAGAGGCTTTATGACCGCATGTTTTCAAAGACATTGGGAATGTTCCAGATTGAAGCGACATGTTAACTATGTGATGTGAGTGGTGCTAACAAACTGTTCAGCACAGACTTTAGAAATCTGGTGGGTAACACATCGAGGCAGCATGTAGATGAACTCAGACTGGTGATGATCTCCTGGACAGTTTTGTCAGTTACAGGTGCAAAGTTGA
This sequence comes from Chaenogobius annularis, assembly GCA_015082035.1. Classification (NCBI taxonomy): domain Eukaryota; kingdom Metazoa; phylum Chordata; class Actinopteri; order Gobiiformes; family Gobiidae; genus Chaenogobius; species Chaenogobius annularis. The sequence continues at coordinate 43,794 of BJKM01001066.1, read as the reverse complement.
AGCCTGAAGTTTATCATTTCCATAAACAGTTTTCCTCTGCTGTCATTTATGTGTCTCCTCCAAACAACTGGTTTGGGAAAAACAGACAGGTCAAAGAAGACACAGAAATGATCAGACAGAGCAACATCGACCACATTGACGTTTGAAATATGAATTTTGTAATTTGAAGATCTAGATTGGAGACTGTTTTAGCTCAATTTTAAAGGCTACATACTCAAATGTTGAAAACACCCCAAAGGACAACCTGTGGGTAACTATTTCATCTCTAACAAAAGCACACACACCTCCTCACTTTTTGTTTTCTCGTGTTTCAGATTCAAACATAAAGTTGGGTGGAGCAGGTTCTATTAGAACAAAATTTCCTGTGGTTTTGTCAAGCCCTGTTTCAGTTAAAAACATACAATCAAGATTATAAGAAGAAATAAAATTATTAATTAAGAATGATTTGTTACATAAGGATCTGACATTTATTTAATCTGACTGGGCGTTATCTTTTTACAGGGAATATGAATCAAGTTTTTCAGATTGGGCAGTCGGACTCGCATTTTGTTTTCCCGTCTTTGTGATGTTACTACAGAAATAGCACTCGGGGAGGCTGTTTTTACACATTACACATATTATGACTATAAATTCCGGCAACGCTGACACTCAGTGCACCCTAGCTATGGGAGATACCAGGTGAAAGGCGAGGGGGGATAGGTGGGGGGGCTTTTGTTGGTATAGCTGGACCAGGTGAGAGTTTGGGACCAGGTGAAAGACGGGGGGGTTTAGGTGGGGCAGTTTTTGTCTGTATAGCAGCAGTCAAGGGAGAGTCAAGGGCCCCTGAGAGAAGGTGGAGATGGAAAGGAGAGTGAGGAATCTGTAGTGGGAGTAGATGTTGCAGGGGGGATCCAGGGCTGCTCTGAGGGCAGGGGCGATGGGTCCAAGGCCTTTGATGAGGACCGTACGGGAAAGAACTGAAATGACTCCGCGGTGAAGATTGTTGTGGTGCTGCTGTAGATGAGTCCTTCGCTGGACAACTTCGCATAAAGACGTGGTTAGGGCAAAATTTCCTTTATTTGAATGATAAGAAGACAGAGTATTTTATTTGGTGATTCTGTACTGTCTAATTTTGATTTCTTGTCATCCATGATAAAACCAACCGTAAAGTATCGTGGGGTTGTTTTTGACAACAATTTTAAATTTGACAAACAAATTGACAGTGTGGTGACAATTTTGTATTAATTACGTCTTTGAGCTAAAATAAAGCCTTTTTTAAATCACACCGATCTTGAAAGGACTATTCATGCTTTCATCAGTTCAAGAATAGACTATTGCAGTGCACTTTATGCCGGTGTCTCCCAGTCGCCCTCAGCCGCCTTCAGCTGGCACAGAACGCCGCGGCACATTTTCTAACCAACACAGCCAGCACATCACCCCAGTTCTTTTTGCTCTCCATTGGCTTCCCGTTTCTTTTAGAATTGATTTTAATATGTTACTTTTTGTTTTTAAGCTCTAAATGGCCTGGCACCTCCTTATCTGGCCGAGCTTCTGTCTGCCCAAAACCCAAGCAGGGCCTTAAGGTCGACGAATCAACTTCTGCTGGAAGTCCCCAGAGCCAGACTCGAACTCTGGGGTGATCGAGCCTTCTCTGTCACTGGTCCCAGACTCTGGAACAAACTGCCCCACGACACGCGCACCATCACAGACTTTAGCCTTTTTAAATCTAGGCTTAAAACGTATTTATTCGCACTGGCTTTCAACATTAAGTAGTGTAGTGACACTTTATTATATACAGCTTTTTTAACTTGTGTTACTATGTTTTGTATTGCCCTGAATTTTTGTTGTGAAGCACTTTGGTCACTTTGAATGTTGTAAAGGGCTCTATAAATAAAGGCTGATTGATTGATTGATATATGGTTGCATTGTCATGATGGTAATGATAATAACACATTTTTACTCTGTTTGAATGCAATCACACATACACTCACTCACACACACGCAAACACACGTACATACACGCACACACCCACATATGTACATGCAAATGCACACACACACACACACACACACACACACACATCTCCCTTCTCTGAAGTTTCTAGACTGTTGTCCCTCTTTGTCTAATGTCTGTATTGTTGTCTGTCTTTTGCTGTTTTTGTTTGTTCTTGTTGTCTTCACTATTGTTACTGTTTTGTATTTGTAAAGAAAGGAAAAAAAAAGGAAAAAAAGAAAACCTTCACACATGCCACTGGGACTCATTGTGTTGGAAGTGGCTTGTATCAGCACTTCCCCAGGGAACGGATAGCCTGCCGGGGCCGGGGGCTCCACACACTCCCCCTGACGTGTCCCATCCAGCCGGGCCTCTTATCAGCAGCCCTGAGCCGTGTAGCAGCGTGTCCAGGGTGAAGGAGGACCGGACAGAGCCTCATGGCTCTCAGGGGACAGCTCATGGTAATGTGGGCTGATTAGGTGCAGAGCAGGTGCGTGGCAGGACCAGTGATAAGAGGAGATGGAGCAGTCCTAAGATTCAGATTGGAGCCGCCTTTTGAGGCCAAATTTCTGTTAAATGTGTCACCTGCTTGTCTCCATAGAGATGTTACATGTGCTGCTATATTGCACAATATTGCATTTAGTCTCATTGCGGCTGATTTTTCCCTAAAACGCCTGACAAAAATGTCTCCCATTTCAAACTGAAGCTCTTTCTGAACTCTGTGGAAAACAAACAATTGTCAGGACTCTTTGTGAAACTGAGATTCTATAGTTTTGACTCCTGATGTTTGATTTACTCTGATAATAAGTGAAAACGAGCTGGCCCTTGTCCAGGGCCCCAGTCACCCACGAACCCTAACGGGAACAAGCAGTAGAAAATTAATGAATAAGTGGAACAAGCTTTGCACAGGAAAATCCTATTTCAAATCCTACCTTATTTTGTTGGTAAATTAAGCAAGGAGTAAAGCTGCTATTGGAGGGATGGTCCGATTGACTAGTTTGTGAATTTGTCGGGTTTTTGACAATTCTCGACCTCAATTGATCGACAATGTTCAGGCTAAAATCTAAATATTAAACAAACAAAGCTGACATAACAGTTTTAATTTGTTTCTGTTAAAAACCACACAAATTAAAAATTTTTGCATACAATTGTTGGCTGATTGAGGTTTCTGAGCGCTGAAGCGCTTTGTGGTCGCAGAACGTCATTTTACCAGCTTACTGTTGGGGTGAAAGTGTCATGAAATTATCACTTTAGCAAAGACAGATTTTACCCAGGGATTCTCAATTTGACAGCCATTTCTCTTCTGCCAGTAAGGCCTGTACAGGAACCCCCGGCATCACATTACACTCAATATTCTTCCATTGAGCTTCATATTCTGGGTCACAGCGGTACAACAACACTATGATTTGAGGTGAGATATGGGGATTTTTCAGACAAGGTAAAGGTCAACCACCAGCCTTTCCCTTTGACAGTAGTAGAGCTTTAAATCATTTTTTTCTGAGTCTGGAATAGATACAGTAATCTGGGGATTCATTTTAATCATTTAACTTAAAGGGCCTATATCATGCACAATCAACTTTTCTGAGCTTTTAACCTTTTTTAATCAGAATCCGAATCAGAAATGACCTTTTTTATATTTTATATACTTTTTAAATGTTTTATAAGCAAATAACTATTAAAGAACATAAAATCAACCAGAGAGTGAAAAACAACATCAACTAAAAATGAATAGAAACAAAATCGCGGCATGCTTGAGACAAAATAAAAGACACATTGTGTGCGAATTTGTTCCTTTCCAAAATTAGTCCAAATGTAAATGTTTCCCTTTTTTTTCTCTTTTCCCCCCCTATTTTATTAGAACATAGGTCAACAAAAACAAAACAACAACACAACAACAACTACAACAACAGAAAGGGAAGAAAACAAACAAACACTAAAGAACGCAAAAAACACCTAAAAAAACCTAAAAAGAATGAGCTGGACCAGGTAGGACTTAAGGCAAGTAAAGGATTAAAAGTAGAAAATAAGGGAGTGGCATCAGAAATAATAATAATAATAATAATAATAATAATAATAATAATAATAATAATAATAATAATAATAATAATAATAATAATATAATTTTAAAAAAGAAGAGGAATTAGAGCATATAACATTCTGAATAATTGTCAAATTTTTTCCATAGTTTTTTAAATGTCTCTATTTTTAAATTGAGTTCTGAGTGTATTTGTTCCATTGTGCATGGTAGTGGAATGGTGATGTCAAACCATTGCCTTGTTAATTTATTTTTGTACAATATGACAATCCCAAAACACATGATAGTGGTTGGGCTGCTGGCAGCCACAGTTTCGCAAACATTCAGCCCCTCCTTGTGAATAATAATGTTATGAAAAAGCAGGTCACATTCTTCCAACAGAACTCGCTCCAAACATGGGACCCCGTAATCCTCCATTGTGATGTGCACACACCTTCCCACTCGTCGTCCGTCAAAACTAAATTTCCCACTTCTTCCCATTTGATTTTAATATATTTAGTAGATTTTCTGTCCAGGTCATTAATGCGTTTATATATTTTGATATTAGTTCCCTTGAAAGTTCTGATTTATATGCCTTGATAAAGATTTCAGAGGGCTATACTTATCGTTACTTTGTTTTATTTCTTGATTATAATAACTCGTTATTTGTAAATATCCATAAAAATCCTGTTTTTCCAGGTCAAAGGATTCTGTCAACATATCAAAGCTTGTCATGTGATTTTCTTTTACACTCTGGTGAAAAACTCTTTTTCCTTTGACTGTCCATATCTTGAATCTCTTATCGATGCTGTTTGGTTTAAGACTTTGGTCATAGGCCAACCAGTTTAAGATTTTAACATCTTTATTTAATTCATATGTTTTAATTAGCTTATTCCATGCCGTGAGCTCTGATTTTACCCAGAGATTCTCTACTTCCTCATGTGCGAGTAGGGCCTGTACAGGAACTGCATTCAATATTTTTCCATTCCCTCGTACTCCAGGTCCCACCAGTACAGCAACACTGGGATTTGAGCTGAAACAAAGTAACTTGTAGTTTGTTGTAGTTGTTGTAGTTTTTCTTTTTTCTTTTTACCATTCCATATAAATCTATCGATTGTTTTGTTCCACTCGTCGAACAGCCGGTTGGGGATGGAAATTGGCAGTGTGAACCGATAGAGAAATCTGGGTAAGACATTCATTTGAACAGTTTCAATCCTTTTATCTTAGACTGAAATATGGAATCAGATTCCATTTTTCAAGGTCTTTTTTTCCATTTTTTGGCCCAAAGGCTTTATCAGACAGGAAAGGTGAGCATGAAATGGGGGATGAGAGAGAAGGGGGGACATGCAGTTTCTGATTGTCTAATATATTGGTCCAGTGGTTCCAAGTACTCTGCGTCTCATTATTACTGCCTTGTCTTGTTGTTTTTGTATATGATTTGATGGTTTTTCGTTTGTTAATAAATTCTGTCTGCTCATTGTGATTGTCAGAATTTGTACACACAAAAGTCCTTACTCAGGATTGAGATACAAGAGTTGTTTTAAAGCTGTGTCTCACAGCGTTTAGTGTGTGTTGACGTGTGTGCTTGACGCCGCACTCGGTGTGTGTTGGCCTTCATACCTGAGGTGTACCCAGTGCTCCCCGCAGACTTATTGGGCCTCATTCATGAAGCTTTCTTACGCTCACAAAATGTTTTCCTGACTGAAAATGTTCTTCTTGAAGAACAAAGCAAACCCGTAAAACTCAAGACTGGTAACGCTGCAGGAAGAAAACAAACAAAGCTGACGGCCCTCGGCGTTGGCGGAAAGCAATCGGCCTCACAAGCTAACGAGGCTAACATAGCTAACATGGCTAACAGGCCCGATTCAGCTGCCGACAACCAGAGAACAAAGCTCCGTCCCCGACAAAAGGCTCCAGGCTCACACCTGTCGGAAGGAGCAGGGCAGATTACAAATAACCATGTCGCCGCTGCTCTACTTGCATTTGAAAGAACAATGTGATCGCTCAATTACGTGCTCAACTGGGATCCAACATAAAGGAGTCAAGCACGGCAAGAACAGATGTGAGAGGGTCGGTTAAATGAGTCAAACGCGGCAGGAGCAGACGGTGCACACATGGGTGAAGCTGTGCAGCATGTTTCAAACAATACAGATGTGCTGCTGGAGCTCCTGGAGCTGCTGGAGCTGCTGGAGCTGCTGGAGCTGCTGGAGCTGCTGGAGCTGCTGGAGCTGCTGGAGCTGCTGGAGCTGCTGGAGCTGCGGGCCGAGGTGGTGGCACTGCGGAAGGAGGTAAAGAGTATGAGGGCAGGATCCTGGATTTGGAGTCCAGATCTTGTTAAAACAATATCAGACTTGTGGGACTACTGGAAGGAGAAATAAGTGAAAATATTGAAACCTGCGTGTCGTTGTGAGGATTGGAGCCAGGAGCGGCCGGGGAGTTTCTGGGGGCCCTTCATTACAAATGGACTTCCCGCACCCCTTTTGATCATTTACATGATCAGGTTTTGGGTTCAGTGCACGTTTTCAGCATGAACCCTTTTTCTATGTTTTCCTTTCATCTGTTTCCTGTGTTTGTAGTTGTTGTGTTTGTATGTTGTGTTTGACCAGAGAGTTTGGGGACATTCAAAAATAGTTAGTGGCAAAATCCATACAATTAACCCAATGGAATCAGAAGTTTTACAAGTGGCATCCTTTAATGTTAATGGCATACTGAGCCCAATTAAGCAATGAAAGATTTGAATCAAAATGAGAGAAGAGAGTTGACTTGTTGAATCAAAGCGAGAGCAAACAATAGGAGAGAAAGAGAAAGGGAGAGGAACAAGAGAAGAAGAAAAGGATAAAGTGCCTGGGGTTAGGGAGAGAGGCACGGGATTTACTCATTCAGGGAAAACCCAATGAGAATAGTTCTTTTCATGTGTACTCCAATGGAAACCAAGCCGTTGTTTTATCACTCTGTGTCGTGTTTTCTGTGTTTTGTTCTGTGTTTATATTGTAAAAAATTGGATAAAAATGAAATGAAATGAAAAAAGATCATCTTTTCTCCGCCTCTGCTACATTCAACCTACCGTCATGTCCACCTCTCTCTTAATGAAACGTGCAGAGTTCTCAGCTCTCGTTGACGCCGTCTCACGCTGCATTGCGATTAGCATCTCCACCGCCCGCTCAAGCGTTATATCTCGCCGCCTGTCTTCTCCTGCGCCTACCCAACCCGCTCCATGGAGAGTCGCAGCGCTGGAGTAGCCTGCAGGGGGGCTGGTTTTTCATGAGAGTTACAGTCTATCAGCTCAGATTGTTTAGATGTTTTCTTTGATCGTCTTTCTCTGACTGCACATCTCTTAAAGTGTCTTGCCGCTTGTTTTTTAGGAGCATTTGTGAAATGGAGGTTTATAGAGCAAAATAAGACCTGGCTAGTTCTGTATCATCTTGGAAGTCTCAGGATTTTATTTTTATATTCCTCTATTAAACCAGGAAGTCTCATTGAGTCTTTAATAACTGAGAGCTGGCAGAGACAGCAGCAACACAATCCCCACAGTACAGAACGGTACAAAATATTACATTTGAAAACAACTCTCTCAAGGAGAACATACACATTTCCACCCTTTTTTGAATGCAAATTGCTTGATGGAGATGGTTTTCACACATTCACAAGCAGCACCTCTCATACACAGCTGTCTCACATCTTCAGGAAGACTGTTCCAGACTGTTCCTGACTCAGGAGGTGCTCATTCCAAAACAGCCGAATGAGAACACATGCACAAATCACTTGCACCATCAGCTCTGGGCCCCCAGTATTTTGGGTTTTTTGCGTAATTCTGTTAAAATTTAAAATCTGAAAAAACACAGTTTGTTTCTCTCTTTTTTGGATCTGGATACAAAACAGGAAAAACAAAGAATGAACTGTACACGGATTTAGTACTTGGATGCAAGACTAATGGAACACCAGGTGCCACAGTGGGGCGCTAGAGGAAATGTTGTGTCCTTAGGCAAGGCACTTCACCCACATTGCCTACTAAAGTACTTTGAGTGACTTGAAGGTGGAAATGTGCTATACAAATACACTAGAATAATACCTGCTGGTTTCATTTAGATGGATACATTAAGTGCCATACCATGGAACATTCCAGGTAAAGCAATAACATCTCCATGGAGACAAGGAGGTTGGAGACAAGACTTGTGATCATACTTTATTTTCAAATGTATTCACAGAGAGACATTTATTGCTTGAATTTAGATCTTATTTTAGCTTCATTGAGACAGCTTCACTCCTGAAAAAAAAATGCAAAAAAACAATAATAAATGTACATTCTGCATGACGTCAAGTCCATACATAACTGCACATGATTTATTCAATTCAATTTATTTTTGGAACGCCCAAAATCACAACAGTAGTTGCCTCAAGGGGCTATTTATGAGTATGTACATACAAGTACATACATACATACATACGTATGTATGTATGTATATATATATATACACACACACACACACACACACACACACACACATACATATATATAGATTATATTTACATTTTACAGGAGCTCCTTGGAATACTCCTGCTTTAAAAGTATTCCAGCCTGCTTGGTACTGCATATATTCATAAGTGTGATGATGAATAATGCATCCATCTGATCGTGTGGTATTTGTCACATGTCAGGCTGCACAAGATGAACAATGCCAGCGGTGATTGGCAGTGCGCACATATGATTCTCATAAATCATGTGCAGTTCTCACTCAGCTCTCATTAACAAACAGAGGTGACACCGGCCTATATCACACAATCTGGATTAACCTTCAGGCACTGACACCACACGGGCCGAGGAGCAGGGCGAGTGCTGAGAATGGCCTGCCGCTGCCGCATATTGAATTTGCATAGTTGGCTTCAGCAACAAAAGTTGAACTTTTTAAGATAAAGATTTATTTGGGACATTGTAACTTCAAAGGTTGTTTTCTTCTTACTCATTTTTGTCCCATATACATAAAGTTCAGCCCCAGCAGTGAAATTGAAATGTATACACCAATATTCAGTAAGATCATGGTTTACTCGAATGCTGATTAAGATTTGCCAAATTAGATTACGACAATATGTGATGATGGTAATTATGATATAACACATTTTACTCTGTTTGAATGCATACACACATACACGCACACACATATGCACAAATAAACATACTTACACACAAACACACGTACATACACGCACACACGCACACACACACACACACACACACACGTGCAAACACACATACACGCGCACACACACACACACACACACACACACACACACACACACACACACATAGACATGCACACACACAATCACCACGCTCTGAAGTTTCTAGACTGTTGTCCCTCTACTTGTCTAATGCCTGTATTGTTGTCTGTCTTTTGCTGTTTTTGTTAATAAATGAATAACCAAACATAAACAAAGAAAAAGATTTCCCAAATTCCCTCTGTATATTTTATATAATATGTCAGCAAATCAAACCAAGAAATTTAAACATGGTTCTATCAAATGTTCCGATTTGTATGCCCTAAATATGTATATATACTGTATGTATGTTACATGATGGAAAACATTATGTCAAAATACATTTTCCAACTTCTGGTTATGATGTCGGACTAGAGACACACATTGGCTCCATGATTAAACACTGGAAACACAAGACAGGTAACGCTACAGGAACAATCAAAGCTAGCTAACTAATCCACCCCAGTGGGATGTCTCCAGGCCCGTCCCTATTGGAAGGTGGATAGGACATAACTTTACACCAGGTGGCCCTTATGTTGCGTGAAATGCAGAGGCACATGCTGTCTTTGAGAGCTGAGATGAGAGTGGGGCATAACGGAATCGGACTTGACCAAATGGAAGCGAACATAATGGAGCTGCAGGCAGGAGGAGGAGGCGGAGCATGCATCGTTGAGGCGGAGCAGCATATTTTGGACATAATGGATGAGTTACGGGATCTGAAAGCCGAGGTAGTGAAACTGTGGATGGAGAACAAGAATATAAAAAGCAAGATCCTGGATTGGGAGTCCAGGTCCCGCAGAAAAAATCTCAGACTTGTGGAAGTGCCGGAGGACAAGGAGGACAAGTTTGCTCAAGAAGCTGATTCCAGAGCTTGTTGGAAATGCAGTCCCCCATTACAACAGAAAGAGGCCATCGCCTGGGCCAAACAAGACAAGCAGCTGATAAACCACGAGGCTTAACAATGAGGTTCCTTTACAATCATATGAAGGAACGCTGAAGGCTGCAAAAGTTAAAGGAGACCTCCAGTACAAAGGCAAACACGTTTTCTTTGCCCAGGATGTTCCATACGAGGTTCGTCAACAACGAGAAATGTTTCGCCTCATCTGTGAAGAATTAAAGAAGAGAAAACTGAGGCACAGGTTTTCGTTCCCAGCTGTTCTTTTGGTGATTTTTGAATGTAAAAAACACAACAGCAGAGGCATGGGAGCTCCTCAGAAAAAAGCAAAACACAGAGAACTGAACTGCAACAAGAAAGTAATGCTCACATAAGACATTTCTGTTGTTTTGAAGACAGTGATGATTGTTACGTGATCGCATTGTTTTTGGCTTCAGACTTTATGTCCTATGTTGGCAATCTGTTTTGTGCATAAACTGTGTGTAGTTACATGTACTCATCTGAGTAGAGTACATGCAGAAAGTGGCGGAGGAGAGTTGTGATCATGGGAAGTAGTGTATCCAAGGATTCAGAACCACTGTCAATGTCAGCAAAGACGTGCAGGTCCCTTTACAAACTCTTAGCCTTAGAGACTGTAGAGATGAGCAGAACACAAGGTCACCACTTTCTAAGAACACACCAAGTGCTTTACTGAGCTTTTGAGATGTGTTTAGTGCTTTGATTGGCAGCTCCAGGCTTATGCAGATGTTTGTAGAATATATTCCCATTTGTGAAGCCGTTAGTCATTCGTGTTATAGTCTGTTGTATCTGTTCTGGCAGGCTGCTTTTGGGAGGTGTTGTTAAAAGTTGGGTTAAAACATCTCGATTTGAACGGTCATAATATGCTGGCCTTTACTGAACGCAATGACAGTGTTCAGTATTTTAACAGCCAAAAAGTATTTTTAATGAACAATGAATAAAAGTAAAGCATATATAGTGTAAAAACCATGTTTCATCATAATAATAACAGTGTGAGGGAAGCCTCCAGGAGCTCTCAGCCCCAGGCCCACTCATACCTTAACGCGGCCCTGGCGGTGACTTTGGGTTTCGGGCTTGAGGACTTGGTCTCTGACTTGTCACCTCTCAAGCCCTTATACTGCATATCTCTATATGTATCTGCTTGTAAGAAAACATTTTAAAATAGTAGTTTTAAATTCAAAGTTCAGTCTGAAAATCCACTATAGAGCCAACTGAGTCACAGTTAGTTACGGCGGGTGTACACTGACCCCAGTGCCGTTGCGGTTTGGGACCACTTGCAGAAATGCTGTTACACTCCAGTCCACTGCGGTCCATGTTTGATGAAAGCTATGCAGAGTTGTATGGTTTCACAGGAGAACACTCATCTAATGACCTGAAAACTGGACCTGACCGCAGCGTCCGGCAAAATTAGAGTCAGTGTACACTCGGCGTCACCGCTACACTTGTGACTTGGCTTTACTTGGTTTTAAGACAGCTGTCCACTGCACATTTTTTTTCATCTCAGAAGATTTCTGAATCAGATTATAAAACAAGACTATCATTTAAGTCGTAGGACAGAACAAAAACACATTGTGCGATGGTTCACACAGTCAGGCGTGGCTACAATCAAAGTTTTTCTGCGTGAATATCAGGCTCGAGGGGTTTTACCGGTGAGATGAGGATAGCACGACATTCTAGTGGTGTTTTTTCATTTGTAAAAGTTACTAAATTAACTAGAAATAATGAGATAAGGTCCCATTCACATGGGACCTTCTCTGCTGCACTTTGAGGAGCGCTTATGTTTACATTTTTGACAGCAATGGATCGTAGATGCAACGACAAGAGGGCTCACTCTGCAAACAGGATTCTAAAATATCAAACAAGTTTGATATAAAGCGCATCCCGTCTTTGGTTGTACGACATTTCCAGCTTTAATCCCTGTCCCCGTCTCACTCGGAGACCGACGACCCACGATTTTGAGCCACAGCTCACGATTTTCCCCAAGATCAGAACTCGTTCGTTGCAGACAAACAAAATCATGCAGCGGACACTCGGCTTTAAAGGGGACATACCATTTATAATTTATGAGCTTTTAACCAAGTTATTAGGATTTCTTTTAGTAATCTATCTACTGGGAGCAGAGGGAATCAGCATGTGGAAAAACTTAGCAAAAGTATTTTTTTCTGCAATGGATCACTCAAATGAGGGATTACACTGGCTATGGGGAGAAAACAAGCGTTAACTATAAGCAACTTGCCCGACATGCTAATGTGGGCATGCAGTTTAATGGCAGAAATGCTCCGAATGAGTCACTTAAAACAGCACAGGAGACCTCCGGATCTTTACCTTTGACGTCACACTCTGGGGAAAATGTTTGGTAATGCTCAGAGGGAGAAGACCTCGTATGCAGGATTAATGAAACAAGCATGAAAGAAGCTAAATTAACTGTAATTCTCGTGTACATAGAAAAGGCTATTTTATTTTCATTTGATACTATAGTCATTTTAAATTGTTTCCTAATGCATGCCCTTTTTGATTTCATATATGTTGTTTTTATTATTGCTCAGTGTTTTATGTTGCACCTTAACGCTGAGACAAGTTCCAATGTTTGTGAGTTTGTGAATAAACCCCTTCGGATTCTGACTCTAAATATAACTCCAGGTATATCAATTTAGCATAATATGTGTCCTTTAATGTTGGTTTACTGTTTTTTTTAATGGCTTCAGTTTTTCTTTGTGTGAAGAACCTTGTGCAAAGGCCCTGTGAAGAAACAGACAGATTGATGGCTTCCGATACTGCCACACCATTGGTCTATAACAGGCAGTGCTGTTCCACTATACCCGGGTCTCGTTCATCTCCGGTGCTTAGAGTGTGGCTAACGCTCCAATATTAAGCTAAATCACATTACACACTTGTCAGCACATGACTTGATTGGACTGGTTTTAAAGGCGCCCCTGAATGACCTTGCTCAGTTTTCCTCCCTGCAGTCAAGTGTTTTATGCACATTCAGCTGGCTCGTCTGCCCTCGTCTCTTTCCTACTTAAGAAATCACCAAATCATTCAGGAATTGGTTCATCCCTACAAAGTGTACCCAAAATCAGGTTTACCTAAATTAATGTTGTTTTAAAAAATGATCAAAGATCCCAGATACGTAATGAGGGGAAGGACCAACTCGATTGTCCCTCATATAGACCCATTTCTATTCTGAATGTGGACTATCATTTATACACCTCAATTATGTCCAAAAGAATGGAACAAATACTCCCAATCTTAATCCACAATCATCAGACAGGATTTATTTCCAAACGACAAACACAAGACAACATAAGACGATCCCTACACAAAATGAGCCAAACACAGAAACAACAAAACAAAGTTAGAATAATAAGTCTGGCTTTGAGAAGGCTTTGGATTCTGTTAGCTGGACTTCTTTATTTAAAGTGCTAAACAAATTTCAGATAAGTGATGATTTAATTATAAAAAATATTGGGGCTCTTTACGATGGTCCAACATCAAAAATTAAAATCAATGGTCATCTGACAGATCCACTGACTCTGGAAAGAGGGGTGAGGCAGGGCTGTGCCTGGTCTCCCCTCCTGTTTGCTTTGTATCTGGAACAACTGTCCCAATTTCTAAGACAATCAAAAACAATTTATGACGTTACAATTGATGGGACGGAACATAAACATTTTATATTATATTTGACCAAACCAGATATCTCCATACCAAATGTGATGCATTTTATTCCCAAAAATTGGTCCAATGTCTGGATACAAACTAAAAGTACAAAAAACTGAAATGATCTCGTGGACATGGGGAATCTTTGGGTGAAATTTGTGCTTCCAACATGGAAGGAGCGAATCAAAACATACAAACTAAACAAAGCTTAAACTGCTTTGCTTATGATCAGATGATGTTTTGCACCTTAAAGTTAGTGAAAGTCTGGATAACAAAAGGTTTAAATGTTTTCTTTCACATTTTAAACTGAAATCACATGAAAAGCTTTGTTATGTAGAAAGAATCCTTTGACTTGGGGAAACAGGACTTTTTAAGTATTGTTGTGGAATTTCTGTGAAGGAGTACCAAGAAATAAAGAGGTGAACAGAGTTTGTCTTTCTCACAAGGAGGATCTTTATTTACTCGTGCACAGTAAATAATCACTTCCCCTGACACAAGCAACTATCCCTCACCAGAACAATGACACATCCTTTTAAAGGCAGTGACATACATTGACACGTACACATGACATTTTTCTGTTACAGTATTTACAAATAGGGAGTTATTATAACCAAGAATATAAACTAAGCAATGACCACTGTAACCTTTTGACTGAAAGGCCTGAAGTGTGAAACTTTGTCCAAGCCTGCATCAGTCTGAGTTATATCTGTACGGGCGCCAAACGTGATCGAATACATCTTCACTCATAGTTCAAAGAGGTTCATTTGGTGATCAGTTATTACTCCAGAGTATGTTTTGTTTCCTGTTAGACTGCAATCGAAGAGAGTCACACGGTGCTGCTGTGGCGTGTCATCTGATTTACACAGGTTCTTGGCGCTGTCTTCCTCCCAGTAGAGCTACACAACAACGCCATCTGCAGTCTGACTTCTTCAGAACAGTTTAAACGAACTGAGAGACTAGTCAGGATCAACAGAAAGACTAATGCAACAGTTACAGAGACATCCTTGATGAAAACCTGCTCCAGAGGCTCTGGACCTCAGACTGGAGTCAACGTTCATCTTCAACAAGACAATGACCCTAAGCACACAGCAGGAGAACATAGGAGTGGCTACAGGACGCCTCTGTGAATGTCCTTGAGTGGCCCAGAGGCCATACTTGAACCCCAAGATGCTCACCATCCAACCTGATGGAGCTTGAGAGGTTCTGCTGAAGAATGGGAGAAACTGTCCATAAACAGGTGTGTGAGCTTCATTGAACTGAAAAAGACTTGAGGCTGTGAAAAGAGCCAAAGGAGCTTCAGCAAAGGCTGTGAAGACAACTTCATGCATTTGCAAACAATTCAAACAACCGTCTTTCATGTAGAAAAAGAATTGGTTGTAGTCATTTTTGGACTCATGACTAATATGGAATCTTTTTCTACAATGGAACACTGCTGGACAAATGAGGGATTACACCGACAACCTTCTTTCATGTTGTAATTTTGGGGTGTAGTTTGCTGTAACATAACAAAATGAGTAAAAAGAGAGTGTGATGCATTGTAATAAGACAAGGTATTTTGTTGTTTGTGAAGCAATTATGTTGGCCAAATAATAGCTAATTGCGATTATTAAAATGATTTACATTAGATTAACATTAGACTTTGATATCTTGCATTCTTTCATTCAATTCAATTCAATTCAATTTATTTTTGTAACGCCCAAAATCACAACAGCAGTTGCCTCGAGTTGCTACAGCGGGAAAAAAACAGAATAAAAACAGAATAATCAATGTTCATAGGGACTTGGTAATGTGCATTCTGTGTCATCGCTTTCATGTGGTGAGTAGGCGGGGCCGCGGCCCCCCACACAGACAGCTGACAATGCAAATGTATGACTTCTGTCCTGAGTCATAATAATCGGCCCCTAATGGCTCTGCCATCACAATAAAACATCACCCATTTGCCAAATTGTGTATATTACTTCTCTGCAGTTATGAAAACAAGCTGTGCGTCTTCATTTGCTCCATAGATGTGGCTTGTTACTGGAGTGCAGCAGTTCCCCACTCTGCTCCCGTAATGGCCTCTGCTGTGAAGTCTCATTCGTGTGGTGTGAGTGATGGACAGGAGCGGGTCACTCATGCACACGCCGGCTGACACGCGAGAGCATTAACCAGCTCGCTGACGTGTTAACTGCTCGGAAAACACTCCCCGCTGTGCACTAATGACCAAAATATACATGTAGTAACCTGTTTTATGGCCTGGTGCTGTGGAGCGGTGTTTGGTGCAGCCAGAAGATCTATAATCAGTGTTTATGTGGGTGATCGACTGGCTCAGCGAGGCTCCATACAGATGCAGGGGAGCATTTAAGGCCAGATGCTGCAGGTGAATAGAAGAAAGGATTTGGAATATTTAGTATTTGCAAAACTTTTACATTTCTTGGAATTTTTATCAAGGCTTATCAATCAGAACTTTCCAAAGGGAATAATCTCAAAATTATACAAGTGTATTTCTAATCTCTTCTACTAAATATATTGAAAACAAATGAGAAGGAGAAGATCATCTTGTTTTGATGGACGAAGCGTGGGAAACTGTGTGTACATCCCAGTGGAGGAAAATCACATGTCTGGAGGGAATTCTGGTTGAAAAATGTATGGCCTTGTCAAAGTGCTCATTATTCACAAGGAAATGCAACTATTGGAGAAACTGTGGCACCAGGAGGCAAACCACTATCACGTGTTTTGGGACTGTCCAGTTTCTCAAAAATATTGGACTGAAGTTCACAATGCACTGCAGACACTGTTTGCTCCTATACTTGTTCCATTTATTATTATTTCTATTATTTTTATTATCATTATTATAATTACCGAGGCCTATTAGTTCCACACGGCTGTGCAAAGCTCATCTTCTGGAGTGGGGCATCAAAAGTTTTTGTTTTTTTTCATTATAAATGTCACGGTCTGTGCCAAGAATTTCAAAAAGATTACCTTTTGACTGGGGACCACAAAAAGGAGTGGGCCATCAAAAGTTATGCAACTTTTTCTGAAAAAAAAATGAAACTTTTCCCAAAATATTGACATTTTCATTGCACAATAATGCCCCTATTTGTAAAGCAAAGGGGAGAAAGCGTGATAGCGCCAGATTCTGCAGTAGGTGTAATAAAAGGAGGAAAATTGGGCCGCGTTAGCACCCACTCTTGCGTTGTGGGCAGCGGCGTGGCGAGGGCCGATCATTGCCGCTTATCGCCTATAATAATAATAATTATTATTATTATGTTTATTAGATATTACTAAAATTGGATTCGAGGACTGGAAAAACCCAAAAATCGAGTAGTAAACAAGGACAAATATGCATGTGAGTGCTATCAAAAATTAGAACTCAGTGAGTCGGCCATGTTGGCTAGAACACATTTTTTCAACTTTTTACACTTCATACTTTGTTTTTTTCCACCATGGATTTTCAGACTAAAGGCTTGAAAATGTGTCAAAATGAACTACACCCATGTGTGATTAGAGGTAATTCTTTTGATTTTTAATACAATTCCAAATGTAGGCGTGGCAAGCTCTTTAACAAAAATTGCCATTTTGCCAAGTTTTAAAATTTGCATATCTCTGGCATGAGATGTCCTATTTCCCGGCACAAATATTTGTTTTGCGCATTTTGAATTGGATGAAACATTTACTTTGATGTAGACAAATTCAATTTGGCGCAGAAATCCTTCATTTGAAAAGGACCACAACCCCAGCTAAGATGCAAAGTGTTACGAGAAACATGAACAACACGAGTGCACAGAAATGGATGTGGTTTTGGGGCTTCTGGTGATGAGGGCTGTAGGCTCCAGGTCCTCGATACCCCCTCTAAGAGGTAAATGAGAATAATAATTCGAAGAGGGTTGGAGGGAGGGGCATGAAGTCACGAACCCTGATGTGTGTGACCTGGATGCCTAAATAGTTTAGCCGCAGGAAGGGGGCGTGAAAGGGGTGTGGTCCTGCTCCAAAACTTAAGATAACAAACTTATCTTAATTTCTAACCATTCTTAACAAAAAAGCCAATGACGGCATACTACTAGCTGCAAGAATGTTACCGTGGCAACCTGACAAACACTGCCTTAGACCTACATGAGTTTGGTTTGACAGGCATTTTGAACAGGATGAAAACATTTACTTTGTCATAAACAGTTGAAATTTGGCCCACTTATTCTCCACATCACACAAACATAAAAGCCAATGGGGACATAACTGTTATCTCGAACCAGCGGTCGTGAAAATGTTGAATGAAGTAGTATTACGTTGATACTATTTGTGAAGGAGGAGTGATGTAGGCGGGGGGATTAGAGGTGTGCTCTTTGCGGTGGCTCGTACCCAGCCTTCGCAAGGGGGGGCGAGGGCCTTTGTTGCGCGCAGCTTTAATTATATCCATCCATCTTCTTCCGCTTTATCCGGGGCCGGGTCGCGGGGAAAGCAGTCTATGCAGGGACTCCCAGACTTCCTTATCCCCAGACACTTCCTCCAACTCCTCCGGGAGGATCCCGAGGTGTTCCCAGGCCAGCCGAGAGACATAGTCCCTCCAGCGTGTCCTGGGTCTTCCCGGGGCCTTCCTCCAGTGGACATGCCCGAAACACTCCCTAGGGAGGCTTGTGGGACTCCTGAGGCCGTTGACGGGTATCGGCGGGGCACGCGTGCTGCAGCCCGAGGTAAAAACCCGGGCTGGGAGGAGTTCGGGGAGGCCAGGGAGGAGGACTATCGGTCGGCCCCAAAGAAATTCTGGCAAACTGTCCGGCGCCTCAGGAGGGGAAGCAGTGTTCCACCAACACCGTTTACGGTGCGGTTGGGGACCTGCTGACCTCGACTGGGGATGTCGTCGGGCGGTGGAAGGAGTACTTTGAGGACCTCCTAAATCCCACTGTCACGTCTTCCGAAGAGGAAGTAGAGACTGAGGACTCGAAGGCTGACTCATCTATCACCCAAGCCGAAGTCACTGAGGTTGTTGGCAAACTCCTCGGTGGCAGAGCTCCTGGGGTGGATGAGATACGCCCCGAGTACCTAAAGTCTCTGGATGTTGCAGGACTGTCTTGGTTGACACGCCTCTGCAACATCGCGTGGCGGTCGGGGTCGGTGCCTCTGGACTGGCAGACCGGGGTGGTGGTCCCTCTGTTCAAGAAGGGGGGACCGGAGGGTGTGTTCCAACTATAGAGGGATCACACTCCTCAGCCTCCCTGGTAAGGTCTATTCCAGGGTACTGGAGAGGAGAATCCGACCGATAGTCGAACCTCGGATTCAGGAGGAGCAGAGTGTTTTCGTCCTGGTCGTGGAACACTGGACCAGCTCTATACTCTCCATCGGGTGCTCGAGGGTTCATGGGAGTTTGCCCAACCAGTCCACATGTGCTTTGTGGATCTGGAGAAGGCTTTTCGACCGTGTCCCACGGGGTTCCTTTGGGGGCTGCGGGAGTACGGGGTCCGGGGCCCTTTGCTCAGGGCTGTCCGGTCCCTGTATGACCGGAGCAGGAGCTGTGTTCGCATTGCCGGCAGTAAGTCAGACCTGTTCCCAGTGCGTGTTGGACTCCTCAGGGCTGCCCTTTGTCACCGGTTCTGTTCATTGTTTTTATGGACAGAATTTCTAGGCGCAGTCAGGGGTCGGAGGGGGTCCGGTTTGGAGAACACAGGATCTCATCTCTGCTGTTTGCAGATGATGTTGTCCTGATGGCTCCATCAAACCTGGACCTGCAACATGCACTGGGACGGTTTGCAGCCGAGTGTGAAGCAGCTGGGATGAGAATCAGCACCTCCAAATCTGAGGCCATGGTTCTCGACCGGAAAAAGGTGGCTTGCCCTCTCCGGGTGGGTGGGGAGTCCTTGCCCCAAGTGGAGGAGTTCAAGTATCTCGGGGTCTTGTTCACGAGTGAGGGAAGGATGGAGCGTGAGATTGACAGGCGGATCGGTGCAGCGTCTGCAGTGATGCGGTCGCTGCATCGGACCGTTGTGGTAAAGAAGGAGCTGAGTCGAAAGACAAAGCTCTCGATTTACCGGTCAATCTACGTTCCTACCCTCACCTATGGTCATGAGCTTTTGGTAGTGACCGAAAGGACAAGATCGCGGATACAAGCGGTCGAAATGAGTTTCCTCCGCAGGGTGGCTGGGCGCTCCCTTAGAGATAGGGTGAGGAGCTCAGTCACACGGGAGGAGCTCGGAGTAGAGCCGCTGCTCCTCCACGTTGAGAGGAGCCAGCTGAGGTGGCTCGGGCATCTGTTCCGGATGCCTCCTGGACGCCTCCCTAGGGAGGTGTTTCGGGCATGTCCCACCGGGAGGAGGGGAAGACCCAGGACACGCTGGTGGGACTATGTCTCTCGGCTGGTCCTGGGAACGCTCGGGATCGGATCCTCCCGGAGGAGTTGGAGGAAGTGTCTGGGGATAAGGAAGTCTGGGAGTCCCTGCTTAGACTGCTGCCCCCGCGACCCGGCCCCGGATAAAGCGGAAGAAGATGGATGGATGGAAAACTTGCGTATTTCTGGCACAAGATGTCCTATTTCCCTGCACGAATATGTTTTGTGCATAATGATGAGCTGAACACAATGATACACAATACATATAGCTATACTTTCCAAAGGTTCTACAGCGCCCCCTTGAACATTTGAATTTAGTAAGAAAATTTACTTTCACATAGACAAATCAAATTTGGCACAGAGATCCTTCTTGCCATTTTGAACATAAAAAGACAATGACTTCTTCTCTATCCGCAAGCATGTTACCATGGCAACCTAACAAATATTGCCATAGTCTTACATGCGTTCTGGTTTACAAACATTCTGAAGAGGATGAAAAAATTTACTTTGACGTAGGCAAATAAGGCAAGGCAAGTTTATTTGTAGAGCACAATTCGTACACAAGTCAATTCAAAGTGCTTCACACAACAGGAAAATTAAATTAAAATGACAAAGACATGGCAGAAATCACAAAACAGTTTAAGACATAAAAGAGAAGAGTGCAAAGAAAAGCATTTCAGTCACATGTTTAGTCCTGACTCTGGCACCAGCAGGAGGCCGGTCCATCTTTAGTTACAGGCATTTTGAATGGGATGAAGAAATGTACTTTGTCATAAACAGTTGACATTTGGCCCACTTATTCTCCACATCACATGAACATAAAATCCAATGGGGACATAACTCTTATCTCGAACCGTGCGGTCATGAAAATGTTCAACGAAGTAGTATAAAGTTGATACTGCTTGTGAAGGAGGGGTGATGTAGGCGGTGTGCTCTTCGTGATGGCTTGTACCCCGCGGTCGCAAGGGGGGGCGGGGGCCTTTATTGCCGCACGCAGCTTTAATTATTATTATTATTCTAATTATTAATATCATTATTATTATTGTTGTCCTGCTCTCTGGTTATGTTTTTGTTTGTTTATATTTAAAAACAAAGACAACAACTTCTGTTTGGGGAACATATTTGAGGAATTATTGGGATTTTATTTCACACAATTATTTCAACTCAAAGACAAGTACTCTTTTAAGTCTCTCATGTTTACTTAAATGTGAGAGAGAAACGCAGGTGAAATAATGTGAAATTCAATCTGGATCTTAAGAATCTTATCATATGTTTATTTGAAATGTATAAGGTTTAGCAACTAACAATTAAAGTATCATACTGTGATTTTGATAAATGATTGATTATTGGCATCAGAAGCTAATTTCATGCACAATTATACACATTTATTCTGTTTGCTCAAAGCCTGGGAAGTATGTGGTGCTTTAGTGGTTTAGTTAGTAAAACACAAAGAAAAAGACAAAAAGTCTAAAAGTTAAAGACAAGTTTAAAGACAAAGTCTGTCGTTTCTAAATGTGGCCCTTTTGTTACTGGAGTGTGCGCCGTAATCTCAATTTTTACTGGGCCCTGTGGGACTATTTGAACAAAATTTTCTCATATAGAATGCTAATATGTACAGTTATGTTGAATAGAGCATCCCAGGAGCTTCTTCCTGCTGTTGTGAAGCGGAAAGAGGCCAGTGTAGTGATGCTGCTTGGCTCTACGGCTTTCAGCCATGGCCTAGTTTCTGCGCCAATCCCACAGAAGGAGATTTTACTGTTCCGAAGTTATCTGGTGTGCACAACGGACACTCACAGCACCAAAGTTTGGCATCACACTAACTGCGTTTCTATCACCTTATTTTGAATGCATTTTTTGAAGAATAGTGCATAAGCAACGTGAGGTGGAATTGCCAAATATCGCATTTAAAGTCTTTGATTGGCTTCTAAACTTGGTTGAGGATTTTGATTCATGCACAGACCAGGTAGAGCACATTTTGGAAGAGGGAAAAGCATTTAACTGCATGAACTCATGAAGCGAGTATAAAATCCATGTGACCGATGGACTTCACTTACCTGCAGCAGAGCGGACACAAGTGAAGGAACAAAGCCAACATAATCCCATCTTGTTACTTTCCCAAAGTTCTCCAGAGGAGCACAGCTATACAGTCATTGTTGGACTGCACAAGGCTGGGAGTTAAGGCTGATGAAAACATTAAAACTGGCCAACGATCAACTTCAGATCAGTGGTCATTCTTTTTCAACTTCAGTGTAGTACGTTGGCAAAAATAGAGACAGTAGCCCCAGTTTGGTGGTAAAACATAAAGCTTTATAACAGTTCATTATAACCTGATGAAGTTTGGACACCACAAAATGTATACTATAATCTGCGCTTTTCTGATGCAAATTCTGGTTGCACATTTTTTATGAGTGGAAACGCAGTTACTTGAGGAGTAGTTTCCCCTGATACTTTTTCTCTTACTATGTTCTATTTCTACTTGAGTAATGCGAGTTGGAAGTAATGGTTGTCATGTTGTCAAATTGTTAAATTGAATGAATAGAAATTAAGGTTTTGTGATTTCTGCCATGTCTTTGTGATTTTAAGGCATTTTTTTCCTGTTGTGAAGCACTTTGAAATGCCTTGTGTTCGAATTGTGCTCTTCAAAAAACTTGCCTTACCTAGTCTTACTTCAAAACAAGTTGGTGTTACTGTGCCCATCTCGGTTCTGATGACTTTAAATTTGCCTGAAGTAAAGGACTTTGATTAAGACACTTTTTGTCTTCTGAAGTTTGATTTGGAACAAAATGCTAGTGCAAAATGCAAGCTATTTTCCATGTAAACACAATTTTTTAGTCTATAATTTGGTTTTTTTTCGTGGAGAGCGAGAACAGGCATAAATAAAAGAAAGTAGACGTCCAACAAATAATCAGAATCAGAATCAGAAAGAGTTTATTGCCATTGTCAATGGACAGAATTCACAAACATAGGAACTTGTCTCGGCGTTAAGGTGCAACATAAAACACTGAGCAATAATAAAGACAACATATATTCAATCCAAAGGGCATGCATTAAGAAACAATTTAAAATTACTATAGTATAAAATAAAAATAGGCATTACTATGTACACGAGAATTTACAGTTAAATTTACAGATGTAGTGCAGAAAGTGACAGTGCAGTGAGTGATTGATTAAATTGCAGTTAAGGTAGGAGGCATTTAGAAGTGTTCATGAGTCCAACGGCAGAGGGAAAGAAAGTATTCTTGTGGCGGGAGGTTCTGGTCCTCCTGCCTGACGGGAGTGGTTCAACTAGACCATGTCCAGGGTGAGAAGGGTCAGCTGTGATCCGACCTGCTCGTCCCAGAGCCCTGGAGACGTACAGGTCCTGCAGAGATGGAAGTCTGCAGCCGATCACCGATCACCTTCTGAGCAGAAGTCATGATGTGCTGTAGTCTCTGTTTGTCCCTGGCTGTGGCTCCAGCAGAGGGCGCTGTAGTCTCTGTTTGTCCCTGGCTGTGGCTCCAGCAGAGGGCGCTGTAGTCTCTGTTTGTCCCTGGCTGTGGCTCCAGCAGAGGGCGCTGTAGTCTCTGCTTGTCCCTGGCTGTGGCTCCAGCGTACCACACGGTGATGGAGGAGGTGAGGATGGACTCAATGATGGCCGTGTAGAACTGCACCATCATCTGCACTGGCAGCTTGGTTTTCCTCAGCTGCCGCAGGAAGTACATCCTCTGCTGGGCCTTCTTGATGAGGGAGCTGATGGAGGGCTCCCACTTGAGGTCCTGGGTGATGGTGGTGCCGAGGAAGTGGAAGGAGTCCACTGTGGTGATGGGGGAGTCTGTCATGATGAGGGGGGGGCTGTGACTTTCCTGAAGTCCACGATCATCTCTGATGGGTCTAAAATCTACACAAACCCACATATTAACAAACAGAGAAGAAAGACAAGGGAATCAAAATTGTTTCTCCGGGAGGAGGACGGACGAGCAGAGGGATGCTTCATGCTCCATCTGCCAGCGCTTCCTATAGCATCCCCATCCGCCTTCCTCTTTTTATTAAAGATAAGGGACGCCCTGTTGACATGATCAGCTCCGCCCTAAAGGGATAGGGAACAATTGGCGACAGCGTGCACACATTTTTCATCCATTGACTGTTGAACTTTGGTTGACCTTAGGTTCCCAGCAAATCATCTTGAGTGGACCTTCCATGTTTATCTTACTGGTCATCAGTTCCAAAGTCCAACAGGCTGCTGGATTATCTCAGCAGTTTACTTCTGCAACATAGTCTCATAAGCAGTTTATTAGGCACACAAAATCATACAATAATAAGGAATGTATAAAAGAGTAGATAAAATCCATACAATTATTCCAACAATCTCCACTGTCTTCTGGGCGTTGAACTCCAGGTTGTTACTGCTGCACCAGGACACCAGCCGGTCCACCTCCCTCCTGTAGACAGACTCCTCACTGTCCGAGATGAGCCCGATGAGGGTGGTGTCGTCCGCAAACTTGATCAGTTTTACGGAGTCGTGGCTGGAGGTGCAGCAGTTTGTGTACAGGGAGAAGAGCAGAGGAGAAAGTACCCAGCCCTGTGGACCTCCTGTGCTGATAGTCCGAGTGTCGGGAGACATTCTTCCCCAGCCGCATGCACTGCCTCCAATCCGCCAGGAAGTCAGTGATCCACCTGCAGGTGGAGTCGGGCACGTTGAGCTGGGAGAGCTTGTCCTGGAGCAGAGCAGGGAGGATGGTGTTGAACGCAGAGCTGAAGTCCACAAACAGGATCCTGGCATAGGTACCCGGGGAGTCCAGATGCTGCAGGATGAAGTGGAGTGCCAGGTTGATGGCGTTGTCTACAGACCTGTTGACTCTGTAGACGAACTGCAGGGGGTCCAGCAGAGAGGAGGTGAAGGACTTGTGGTGGGGCAAGACCAGGCTCTCAAATGACTTCATGACTACAGACGTCAGCGCCACAGGCCTGTAGTCATTAAGTCCAGTGATCTGGGGCTTCTTGGGGACAGGGACAATGATGGATGACTTGAAGCAGGCTGGGACATGGCATGACCCCAGGGAGGTGTTAAAAATGTCTGTGAATACGGGGGTCAGCTCTCCTGCACAGTGTCTTAAGATGGAGGTCGAAACACCGTCTGGTCCAGCAGCTTTTTGTAGGTTGGATTTCCTAAATAGTCTGTTTACATCCTGTTCCTGAACTGAGAGAGTAGTGGGGGAGGTAGGGGGCATGGTTGGGTTGGCAGAGGTGACCACCATGGGGGAGGGGGTGATCACATCAGACCTGGAGTAGAAGGTGTTAAGTTGCTCAGCCAGTTTCAGCAGAGCAACAAACAAGAGAAACTCATGGCACACAAAACCCAAAGAAAACGTCCCATTTGGGCCAAAGTCTGTCAAATTTGTCCATTTTCAAATGAAGTCTGAATGTAATCTTTTCCATTTTACAAATTTCCTATATAATGTTAGTCCAGTCCTTTAGCGTCGGCGGATTTTGTGTCATCCATTTCCTTGTGAGAGCATTTTTTGCTGCCACCAGGAGGACGCTCCAGAAAAAACTGCTGGTTGTGTCATGTCAGGAGTCCTGAGGCCCAAATACAGAGTTCTGAAATCCATTGGGATGGTGATGTCATAAATTGTAAGGGTTTGTTGACCTCAATATGACACACATGATAGTGGTTTGCCTCCTGGCTGCCACATCCTCTCCAACATTTAGCATTTCCCTGTGTGTAGTGGGCACTTTGACATGGGGTTATAAAGAAACGAGACAAACTTTTCCAACAGAATCCCCTCCAAACATGTGATCATTTTTATAGTTTCAATCCTTTGACTTAGACCTAAGTATGGGAGATAATTTTTATAGTAGTAAAAAGAGGGGTATAATTTTTCTCCAGAATTGTTGATAGATCTTTATGGAGGACCATACCTAAATATCTAAGAGATTCTGTTTGCTATTTAAATGGATAGGTCTTTCTAAAGGTCAGAGGGGGGCGCCCTGGATCCCCCCTGCAACATCTACTCCCACTACAGATTCCTCACTCTCCTTTCCATCTCCACCTTCACCCAGGGGCCTTCCCAGCCATCTTGAATATCTAATCAAATCAGGCATTAAGATGGCTCCACTCACGCCTAATATAGCAAGATCAAGAGTCAAGATCTGATATCAACGATGATGAACTCTCCCCTGACTGTTGCTACACAGACAAAAATCACCCCACCTAAACCCCCCCACCTTTCACCTGGTCCCAAACGCTCACCGGCTCCCGCTACACCAACAAAAAGCCCCCCCACCTAGCCCCTCCTCGCCTTTCACCTGGTATCTCGAATAGCTAGGATGCACTGGGTCTCAGCGTTGCCGGGACTTATAGTCATAATAAAAATCAAAACTACCCGGGGCCCTGTGTAAAAACAGCCTCCCCTAAGTGATATTTCTGTAGTGACATCACACAGATGGGAAAACAAAATGCGAGTCAGACTGCCCAATCTGAGAAATATGATTCATATTCCCTGTAAAAAGATAACGCCCAGTCTCACTGAAACTAGTCTGAAACTTGCTGTGCTAAATGTTAGATCCTTATGTAACAAATCATTCTTAATTAATAATTGTATTTCTTCTTATAATCTTGATTTTATGTTTTTAACTGAAACAGGGCTTGACAAAAACACAGGAAATTTAGTTCTAATAGAATCTGCTCCACCCAACTTTATGTTTGAATCTGAAACACGAGAAAACAAAAAGGGAGGAGGGGTGTGTGCTTTTGTCGGTGTAATCCCTCATTCGTCCAGGAGTGTTCCATTGTAGAAAAAGATTCAGTTGTAGTCATCTGGACTCTGTTTTAGAAAAAACAAAACGTTTCAACTCTCATCCAAGAGTCATTCTCAATCAGAGAAACAAGTCTGAGAACTCTTGTTTATATCCTACTCTGTGAGAGCCCTGCCCACAGGGTGGGCCCTCCTGCTAATGGCCCATTGAAACTGGGATGGGCCTATTGTTTCTATTGTTCCCCGGCCTCACCTTGAGTGCCTATTTAGCATCCGAATGCCCAGGGCGTCTCCAGGGTTTCAGCAGACCATTATAAACAACTGGAAGGTTGAATCTTAAACCTCCATTAGGATTTAATGAAGGATTCTCTTTTTTAACAAAGATTGCCTCCTTAACTCCTCTTTTCAAACCATCTTTTCTCCTGCTCAGAATCTCCACCTCACTGTCTTCAATAGAGTGGTTTGTGGCTTTGAGATGAAGGTGGACAGCGCTCTGGGGTCCTGAACTCGCGTGTCTTCTGTGCTGATAAAGCCTCTTGTGAAGTGGCTGTTTAGTCTCCCCTATGTGGCGCTCTTTACAACTTTCTTCACTGCATTGGATAGAATACACTACATTGCTCTGTTTTTGTGCCGGCATCTTGTCCTTAGGGTGAACCAGTTTTTGTCTTAACGTTTTGCCTGGTTTGAAAATAAACAGGGACTTCGTGTTGTCTAAAAAATATTTGCAGTTTTCCCGACAGTCCTGAGACATAAGGGATAGAGACACCCCTTCTTCTTCGTTCTGTTTCCCTTTTGTCCCTTTTGTCCTGCTTTTTGGTTCTCTTCACTTTGTTCAGAGCCCAAGTCGGGTATCCACAGGCTGAGAGAGCATTCCGGACGTGTGTTTCCTCTTTCCTCTTGCCCTCTGAGCTGGTGGACACCTCTTGTGCTCTGTGTTGTAGTGTTCTGATCACTCCCAGCTTGTGCTGTAGTGGGTGGTTGGAGCCAAAGAGCAGGTACTGGTCAGTGTGTGTGGGTTTCCTATATACTTCTATCTGGAGCTTCCCGTCTTCTCCTCTGATAGTGGAACAAATCAAGAAAAGCCAAGCGGTTCTCCTTTGCATCTTCTCTTGTAAACCTGATATACGGGTCCACTGCATTGATGTGTTCTAAGAAGGCTTCCTGCTCTTGTTTCTTAATTGTCACAAAAGTGTCATCCACGTAACGGTACCAAAGACTTGGAGCAATGCCTGAAAAGGAGGTCAGTGCCTTCTTCTCAAAATGCTCCATGTACAAGTTGATGTTTTCCAGTCAGGTTTTAGACCTCATCACAGCACTGAGACTGCTCTTGTCAAGGTGTCAAATGACATCCACCTGAACACTGACGCGGGCAAAGCCTCAGTCTTAATTCTGTTAGATCTGAGTGCTGCTTTTGACACTGTCGATCATGGGACCCTCTTACAGAGACTAGAGGACTGGGTGGGCATCACTGGCACTGCACTAAACTGGTTAAAGTCCTATCTGGAAGACAGGAAATTCTTTATCGAAATTGGTAACTGTGTCTCAGACCAGATGCCCCTGACCTGTGGGGTGCCCCAAGGGTCAATCCTGGGACCCCTTCTGTTCAACCTCTACATGCTGCCGTTAGGTCAGTTGATACACAGCGAGAATGTGTCCTATCACAATTACGCAGACGACACTCAGATCTATGTTTCACTGACGGCAGGTGAATATGGACCAGTGGATTCACTCTGTCACTGCATCCAACAGATCAGTGTGTGGATGCAAAACAACTTTCTCCAGCTGAACTCAGACAAGACTGAAATCATCGTCTTTGGCCACAGAAACAAAGAGAAGTGTTAACTGTCACCTCCAGAGTCGCTCTAAAAAACATCAAGTTAGAAATCTGGGGGTAATAATGGACTCAGATTTTGAATTTTAACAGCCACGTCAAATCAATAACATCAGCAGCTTTTTTACAATCTAAAAAAATTGCCAAATAAAAAGTATAGTGTCTAAACCAGACCTGGAGAGACTTATCCATGCGTTTGTCTCTAGTAGATTAGACTACTGTAACGGCCTGCTCACTGGCCTCTCCAAACGAGCTGTAAAACAGCTGCAGTACATCCAGAACGCTGCTGCTCGGGTCCTGACTAGAACCAGGAAGTATGATCACATTAGTCCTGTGCTCAGGTCTCTGCACTGGCTCCTGTGGCTCAGAGAATAGACTTCAAAGCAGCTCTGCTTGTATACCTCTGTATGATTCAATTCAATTCAATTGGTATTCCCAGCATTTTTGTAAAGAATAAACCAAACCTCAAAAGTTAGGAGCTTGACGACAGTAGAAAACAAACAGTGTTCCTGTGTTCTTGACAGAGTGGAATAGGTGCTTGACATCCTCTTTTGGACCTGTAGCAGTAAGGTACTATAGCTCTTTGGAGGTCGGATGGGGCCAGGTCATTTAGTTGGCTTGTAAGTCAGGAGGAGGAGTTTTTGAATTTGATTCTAAACTCAACAGGAGCCAGTGAAGAGACTCGAGCACCGGCGTAATGTGCTCTCTTCTTTTAGTTCCTGTTAGTAATCTTGCTGCTTGCATTTTTGAACCAGTTTGAAAGCTTTTTGAAACTTTTTATGGCGCTTTTAGGGCACGCTGCGAGCAGGAGTTACAGTAGTCTAATCTAGATGTTACAAACACATGGAGACAAGTTTTTTCAGCATCGCTTTTAGGCCAGATTTTTCTGATTTTGGCTATATTACGCAGATGGAAATAGGCTGTTTTACAGGCTTGATGTATGTGTGCTGTTTTTGAATGAGAGCTCTTGGTCAAATAAGACTCCAAGGTTTCTTACAGTGGAGCTGGAGGCCACACTGACGTTGTCCAGTGGGACTATCTGCTCAGATAAAGCGTCTCGTAGATGATTAGGGCCTAGTACGATGACCTCGGTTTTTTCAGGGTTAAGAAGCAGATAATGAAGTGTCATCCAGGTTTTTATCTCCTTCACACAAGCAACAAGTCTGTCTGCTTGATCGGTCTGAGCGGGTTTCATTGATAAAATACAGCTGTGTGTCATCTGCAGAGCATGGAAGTTAATGCTATGCTTTCTGATCATGTGACCTAACGGCAGCATATAAAGAGTAAACAGAATTGGACCGAGAACTGAACCCTGTGGCACACCGTAGTTTACTTTAGAACAGGGGGAGGAGCTCTGGTTTACATTAACAAACTGGTACCTATCTGATGGGTAGAATTTAAACCAGCTGAGGGCGGGCCTCTGACACCTACATCAGATTCTAACCTCTGCAGTAGAATGTTGTGGTCGATGGTGTCGAACGCTGCACTGAGGTCCAATAGAACCAGGATTGAGACCAGTCCATCGTCAGCAGCTAATAACAAATCATGTGTGACTTTAACTAGTGCAGTTTCAGTGTGTGGGGGGCTCTGGACCCTGACTGGAAAACTTCAAATAAGTTATTGTCCTGTAGATGGCGACAAAGCTGTTTAACTACAACTATACTACAACTACAACTACTATACAGTGATCCCTCGTTTATCGCGGGAGTTGCGCTCCAAAAATAACACAAGAAAAGTGAAATCCGTGAAGTAGTCAGCTTTATTTTTTTTATTATTTTACAATGCAATACTGAGTATTGCATTGCATATTCTATATACTATAGAATGAAACCCAAAAAATTCAAACCTGTTTTAAAGCCCAAAATGTATTTGAATATAGTAATACAAGGTTGGAAACATTGTCCCTCGCGTATGTCACAGTCCCAGCTGTGCCTCTTCGTCCTGACTCCGCCCCTTCGTCCTGACTTCCGCCTTTCGTCCTGACTCCGCCCCGCTGTAGCGTCTGTTTCTACTGAAGGCGCAGGGGTCTTTCTCCGAGAGAAGAACATTGTTATGGGTCGTTGTTGGCGCTCTTTCTTTTTCTGAGCAAGAAGATTTTTATAAACGGATATGCCACCTTCGATTATATTTGAGAACTGCAATGAACGACTCATCAAAGGGTCCAAAGGGTCCCATTCTTGTGCCGTGCGCTGACATTGTGGGTTTTGTCACAGAGAGAAAATGCAAACGTAAAGTTGGCAGAATGTACAGAAACGAAAACGGACAAGTGAAAAACCAATACAGTACAGCGTCAATATTTTATTTCTAGACAACAGTAAAAAGCCCTGAGCCAATCAGGATTCAGAGCACAATGCACTGTAAAAATATCCGCACTGTAAAAAAAATCGTGAAGCAGCGAAGCCGTGAAAGATGAAACGCGATATAGCGAGGGAATCACTGGGTATATATCATATATATATATATATATATATATATATATATTATATATATATATATATATATATATATATATATATATATATATATACATTCTCTCTTTGGTCATTTTCTGTATCTTTATTTTAAGTTTGATCTTGTAGAAAAACTGTGCTTAAAGGCAACAGCGCAGCAGCCTTAAGGAGAGTTTAGGACTAAAGCAGGGTGGATCGTGCAGGAGCTGTCCTGAAACCAGTGACGTACGGTGAGGTTCATGGCTTGTGAGGCACTCACTTTTTCAGAGTCAGGTTTACAAATGTAAATGAACCAAAAGAGCACCTTCAACATCATTTTACAATGAGTTATGCAATATATCTAATTTTAGCATTTTTTACACAAACATGTGACACGTATTTTATTTAAGGTCAAAATGAATTCCAATTAAGCCTAAAATAAAAATGTATGGTCTTAACTTTACTTGTACATGAAATCCATGCGACAATCCTTCTGGACAAAAATGTCTATGACTTTTTTGTAGAAGTCCTCCTTGTTCTTCAGTTTTAATAGTCTCTCCTACTTAATGGAGATCATAGGCCAGTCGTCCTTGACCAGTCCTGTTCCAACTGTATGTTCTGATTTTTTTTATGCTGAGAAGCTCTCTACAGATGCTGTTGTTGCTGGTATTGTGAGCACTACCTGGAGTCTGGGTGAGGTCATTCTGGGCCAAAAAGAAGAGAAGCTGTCCAGGAGACTTGCATTCATTCCTCACCGTTTGTGAGCAGTCCGATTAGATCCGTCCCAAGTCTCACAAAGTCAAAAATCTTTGCATATTTTGACAGGCTCTGCAGTTTTTTGTCATCAAATGTTGTGACATTTCACAAAATTGTGTTCAATCTACTAAACCAAGGAGAGCTAGTTTACCAAAATGATCAAATCTGGCTTTCATCTGATCACAGATGTTATCAAAAATGTTAAAGAACAATGGCCTCGGTTCATCTCTGACTGCGCTGTACGTGAGGTGTCTGTCAGGCCAAGTACGCTGCATTTCTGCTCAAATCGGTCATAAAAATGATCAAACCCCTGTCTTTTAAGTTCTTAGAACGCAGCTTATGTCACGGATGCGCACGGGTATCAAACACGTGCATCTTTTTCACTAAAAATGTCCTCATATCTGATAAGTAAGAAGCAGGTTGATGCTTTTGACAGCTACCGATCATATCCTGTTGCCATAGTTAAAGTCTCATTATCCAGTTGTCAGGATTTTCCTCCATGATGTGGAATAAAGCACGCAGATCATTTTGGTTCATGCTTATTGTCTGAACCAACCTAGAATGAGAGCTCCATCTGGTAGGCGCTGCTCTGGGTAAACGTCGTTCACCAACTCATCCATTAAGTGAGTGTACTTTGTGGACTTGCTAAAAAGTCCCCTAGTCCTTGTTTTAAAAGACTCGACAGGCAGGTAAGGTTCAACTTGTGCGTGTAACAGTGGGTGAACATGGCCTCAGGCACATTTCTTTCATTTTAGCCAGTGCTCATATTGACTTTGTGCAGCAATACCAACATGCCAGTGATA
This sequence comes from Chaenogobius annularis, assembly GCA_015082035.1. Classification (NCBI taxonomy): domain Eukaryota; kingdom Metazoa; phylum Chordata; class Actinopteri; order Gobiiformes; family Gobiidae; genus Chaenogobius; species Chaenogobius annularis. The sequence continues at coordinate 11,137 of BJKM01001066.1, read as the reverse complement.
CCAACATTTAATATCAGAATCAGATCATGTTCCTGTTCCTGCTGCTGCATGAATATGGACTCAGTCTTTCACCTGCTTTCACATTTGTGCAACAGCGTCCACAACGAACTATTACTAGGCTATGTAAAATGTTGTTATATTTTGTATTGTTTTATTCTTTACATTTTGTTCGGCCCGCGGGCCCAGTCTGGGCGTCAAAATTCGGCCTGTGGCCCAAAATGAGTTTGACACCCTGCCCTAAAAGTTTTCAGTGGTTTGTTGATTGTTCGTGCATCTTGGCAAGTTCTTCATGTCACAATATCCATTTTGAGTCCAGACATTGTCGCTTGTTGAAAATAGAAGACAGGGAGCAGACAGCAGAAAAGGCGGTTTCTCGTAGGACATCCACACAGCCAATTTTTTCGAGCGTACCAATCCGTTTGAAAAGAACGGCTAACGTTATTCCAGTAGTCTGAAGCAAGCCGTTCAAATCCAGTGTAGGTCTTCCTTTATATTATAACCTCTTGCTTTGATTTAAAATCCAGATTTCCAGATCTTTTTAGCTTGAAAATGTAATCTTCCATTTTGGTTTAGATTCTAAATAAAGAAATAAACAAGTTCAAGAACGAAGAAGATAGCGCAGCAGTCCACGGGCTCAGGAGCGCCCTCTGTCATGAGGCAGGCGTATTGTTTGCCTCACAGAGTGAACTTTTACTACTGTTTTATAATGAATCTGCGAAACATGTTTCAGAAATACGTTTCAGACATGATCCAGCATATGAAAGTACAGAGCCGTGAGGCAGCACCGCCCTCTGCCTCACGGGGGCGCCCCTCCTCCCTGTATTTGAACGAGAGTTACGGGACATGTGACAACTCTGATCTTCTTAATTGAAAAAAATATGTTTCCATTTTGGATTCAAAGGGAAAGGGGGTTTATAATACATACCAGATGACAAATATTAACATTTATTATAGTTTATAATTCCCCCCCACCCCAAGATTGAGGCTCTGCCTCCCCTGAATGCACGAAACCACATGAACGTGCTGTGGATGTCTCCAGGAACAACTCTTTTCTCCTGAAGTCTATAGTTTTGTGACTCGCTTCATTCACGCTGGCATCATTTGTGAAGTTAAGATCTGTTTAAAACTGTTTGAAACTACTGATAACATGGCTGCCCCATGCGCACAGAACAACACATGCTTCTCTCTCACTCTCTCACTTTTTTATTTAGAATTGAAGTTGATGCAAAAGTTATGTGGCCTAGTTTGTTAAGCCGTTCTACAGTATGAACTATGCTGCTGACGTTTACATAACCTTAGGCAGGGCCAGCCCAAGCCTTCAGGGGGCCCTAAGCGAAATTTTCCTTTGGGGCCCCTCACCACATCATCAGAATCAGTTTTATTGCCGTTGTCAGTGAACAATTCACAAACTAGGAACTTTCTTCGACGCAAACAAAGCGCACCAAAACACCAGGGCGTCCGTTAGACATCTTGGTTAGTTTACTATCAGCTCCTCACAAGCTCAAATACTGACGACTCAAATCCCACAACGCAACTTGGTATCCCCCTGACATCATCTCTGCTCCCTGTATGAATAACTCACCTCTCAGAGATGTTGTTACAAATGTGTTTGTGGGTGTTAAGGTCTACAGCCACATTCAACAGGGGGGTCTGGGGGCCCTCCCCCAGAAATGTTCAGGCCTTTTTCCTGGATTCTGGTGCATTTTAATGTGGTCCAGCCGGCTAAAGTAAGATTCAAATGTTGAGGTTGTAATGCTATAAAATGATGATGTGATGAAACTGTGCCAGGAGAAAGTGACTAAAGCCAGTTATTAATACATTAGCAAACTTAATTACTCAATACAATATTGGCTCTGAAAAATAGTTAGTCAAATTGTGTTCAAAATAAATGTAGGTGTAATCCTCATTCGTCCAGGAGTGTTCCATTGTAGAAAAAGATTCAGTTGTTTCATCTGGACTCTGTTTTAGAAAAAACAAAACGTTTCAACTCTCATCCAAGAGTCATTCTCAATCAGAGAAACAAGTCTGAGAACTCTTGTTTATATCCTACTCTGTGAGAGCCCTGCCCACAGGGCGGGACCTCCTGCTAATGGCCCATTGAAACTGGGATGGGCCTATTGTTCTATTGTTCCCTGCCTCACCTTGAGTGCCTATTTAGCATCCGAATGCCCAGGGCGTCTCCAGGGTTTCAGCAGACCATTATAAACAACGGGAAGGTTGAATCTTAAACCTCCATTACGATTTAATGAAGGATTCTCTTTTTTAACAACCATCTTGGCACCATTGGTGGGGAACTCGGAACATCATGTGGAAAACACACACACTTTTGTGGACAAAGTGAAACATCTCCAATTGGACCCAGATGACCTGATGGTTTCTTATGATGTTGTGTCCCTCTTCACCTGCATCCCGACCTCTGAGGCAGTAGCAGCGGTTCGGACGAGACTGCAGGAAGACACCACCTTACAGGAAAGGACCAAACTGACACCTGAACACATCTGCAAACTACTAGACATCTGTCTTACACCACACATACTTTCAATTCCGGGAACATTTTTACAGACAGATCCACGGCTGTGCCATGGGCTCGCCCGTCTCTCCCATAGTGGCCAACTTGTACATGGAGCATTTTTGAGAAGAAGGCACTGACCTCCTTTTCAGGCATTGCTCCAAGTCTTTGGTACCGTTACGTGGACGACACTTTTGTGACAATTAAGAAACAAGAGCTGGAAGCCTTCTCAGAGCACATCAATGCAGTGGACCCACATATCAGGTTTACAAGAGAAGATGCTAAGGAGAACCGCTTGGCCTTTCTTGATTGTTCCACTATCAGAGGAGAAGACGGGAAGCTCCAGATAGAAGTATATAGGAAACCCACACACACTGACCAGTACCTGCTCTTTGGCTCTAACCACCCACTACAGCACAAGCTGGGAGTGGTCAGAACACTACAACACAGAGCACAAGAGGTGCCCACCAGCTCAGAGGGCAAGAGGAAAGAGGAAACACACGTCCGAAATGCTCTCTCAGCCTGTGAAGAGAACCAAGAAGCAGGAAAAAAGGGACAAAAAGGAAACAGAACCAAGAAGAAAGGGTGTCTCTATCCCTTATGTCTCAGGACTGTCAGAAAAACTGCAACGAATTTTTAGACAGCACGAAGTCCCTGTTTATTTCAAACCAGGAACACGTTAAGACAAAAACTGGTTCACCCTAAGGACAAGATGCCGACACAAAAAACAGAGCAATGTAGTGTATTCTATCCAATGCAGTGAAGAAAGTTGTAAAGAGCGGTACATAGTGGAGACTAAACAGCCACTTCACAAGAGGCTTTATCAGCACAGAAGACACTCGAGTTCAGGACCCCAGAGCGCCGTGCATCTTCATCTCAAAGCCACAAACCACTCTATTGAAGACAGTGAGGTGGAGATTCTGAGCAGGAGAAGAGATGGTTTGAAAGAGGAGTTAAGGAGGCCATCTTTGTTAAAAAAGAGAATCTTCATTAAATCGTAATGGAGGTTTAAGATTCAACCTTCCAGTTGTTTATAATGGTCTGCTGAAACCATGGAGACGCCCTGGGCATTCGGATGCTAAATAGGCACTCAAGGTGAGGCCGGGAACAATAGAACAATAGGCCCATCCCAGTTTCAATGGGCCATTAGCAGGAGGTCCCGCCCTGTGGGCAGGGCTCTCACAGAGTAGGATATAAACAAGAGTTGTCAGACTTGTTTCTCTGATTGAGAATGACTCTTGGATGAGAGTTGAAACGTTTTGTTTTTTCTAAAACAGAGTCCAGATGAAACAACTGAATCTTTTTCTACAATTCAAAATAAATGTACCTAAAACATCAGGCTATTTGTTGAATACCAAGTTATAAACCATAATGAACCACTGAAGGGTCACAATGGGTTTGTTAATACTAATAACTCATGTTGTTATTGGACAATTAAAGCAATCACCACTTCACATGGATGGACTCACCCTCACAGAACACAAGGAAGGTCAAGTACAAAGTGACCAAACATCAGCAGAACTACAAATATGACAGTGATATAATTGTATAAAACAAACAAGTTCAAATGTACATTCTCTATTTAACTGAAAATGTAAAAGTAATAGTAATCCTCACTAATGTATCTTTTACTGCTCCGACGGTTCCTTTTGCCAAAGTGACAAAACAAGTTCAATTAAATAAAGTGGCAAAAGCATTGACATTAACACTGATAAAACTACAAAAATGTGAATTCCCACAGAGAACGAACAGAACGAGAAGTGAAGATCCGCACCTAGGGGGCGCTATCATGAAAAGACTGCGTTTATATTATAATTTATATTATTATTTTATAACGTACGTAATTATGGTAGGCCTAGTTATTTTTCACAATTTACCAATTTATTATCATTTAAAACAAATAGTCTAATGGTGCTTTTTACATCAATTAAAATGTTTTATTTCTCTATTAAAAGTTGATCAAAATATAAAGCTGACATGAGATGTTTGGAGAGAGAGGAGGAGAGAGGGGGAGTGAGAGGAGGAGAGAAAGGAAGAGAGGGGGGAAGAGGAGAGAGAGAGAGAGGGAGAGGAGGAGAGAGAGGAAGAGGGAGTGAGAGGGGGAGAGAGAGGAAGAGAGGGGGAGAGAGAGGGAGAGAGCGGGGATAGAGAGAGAGAGGGGAGAGAGAGGAAGAGGGGAGGAGAGGGGAGAGAGCGGGGAAAGGGAGAGAGAGAGGGAAGAGAGAAAGAGAGAGAGTGAGTGAGAGGGAGAGAGAGAGAGGAAGGGAGAGGGGACGAGGGAGAGGAGAGAGGAGGAGAGCGTGGGAGCGAGGGGGAGAGAGAGGTAGAGAGAGGGAGAGCGAGGGAGAGAGAGGAAGAGAGGGGGAGAGAAGAGAGAAGAGGAGAGCGTGGAGGAGAGAGAGAGGGAGAGAGGGAGAGAGGAGAAGAGGAGGGAGAGAGAGGAAAGAGGGAGAGAGGAGAAGAGGAGAAGAGAGAGGAAGAGAGGGGGAGAGAGAGAGAGGAGAGAGGAGGAGAGCGTGGGAGCGAGGGGGAGAGAGAGGTAGAGAGAGGAGAGCGAGGGAGAGAGAGGAAGAGAGAGGAAGAGAGGGGGAGAGAGGGGGAGAGAGAGGGTTTTGACACATTTGATAGGTAAGGCTCCCTCACGCAGCCCATGTATCTATCTTACATAAATATGAAATACGTCGTTATTTGTAACTCCAAATTTCATAAATACAGATACACAATCCCTGCAACCGCCTCATACTCTCATTGTGTCTTTGGTTAAGACCATGTTTCCATAGGGATGTAACATAACTGAAATACTGTGAAATAATGTCATGATTTCTCTCTCCATTTCAGTGCAGACAACATGGCGACAGAGCAGTTTGTTAGAACTTTACTATTTTACGTCTTAGGAATGTGACGCATTAGTCCAAGGCTTTCCGCTGACCTTTCTGAACTGTTTACTCTCACATTGACTCCGGCCCTTTGGCATGAGTGTAATTACACTGCACTGATCACTCGCACGGCGTATCAATAGTCTGGTAGGAGAGTCCTCTCATGCAAATCCGTCCATTACTTCACTTATTATGACATGCTATCAAAAACACCGTTAGCCTGTGCTGCTAATCTTCATTCTTTGTGTTCCGTCTGTAGTTCCGTCTGTAGTCTTGGTATGGGGGAGGTGTGAGCAGGGCGTTAACACAGTGATGACTGAGGGTCGACCTTGAGAATGGGAGTCTATGGAGAACCCTGTCAAACAGCCCATCTGTCAGCTCGTCTCTGTTTCTCCGCAGCTAACATCTCAAATATGTGCCCACCATGCACTTATTTCAATTTCATTTAGCTGGAATCGCAGTCGGCGCCTCAGCAGGGATTATGGAAGAGCTGGCTGTGATAATGTGTTATTATGTGTGCTATTTTCAGAGTGGTCGTAACGCATTCGCTGGAAACACGTTAAAGTGCTCAAATGCTTCTTTTAGAGTAACAAGGAACTTGAAGTTAGTTTGTGCACCAATGTAATCTAGTACTCCCAAGTTACTTTCTCAAATCAGTAAGGTGTTAGAGCTCAATCCCAGAGCTCGGCGTGTTGTGAGCATGTGCACTGTGACACTAGTGACTGAGTCTGGTCCTCACGTTTGGACAAAACTCCTCCTCCTTCGTTAGAACCACTATTCTGTATCTGAGTAAACGTGTGCAACAGCGACGTGGTGAGTGTGATTTAAATAACCGAGGTTCTGTTGTTGTGCGTCGCTGCTCATGTTGTTCACTGCTTGAGGCCGACACGTGCTTATTGTGCGCCGTTTGTATTGTGTTCATGTGTCAACAGAAAGGAGAAATAAAGCTCAGTCAAACACATTTACTCTGTTCATATATTTGAAGGATTATGTTACTGTGTTCAGCAGCGCAAAGGGATTGTGGCCAAACGATATAGATTAGACAATAATGCTGATTTTTGTAACGCGTTACTTTTATAACACAGGAGCGCAGTAACGCAACACTTTAGTTTTCAACGGCAGTTACGAGGTAACGTAACAAGTTACTTTGAAAAGTAAAGCTACCCAACACTGGCTCTTCTGAACATGTCACTTTAGCTTAGATATAATTCACATTCCACTCTTGTAGTGGTATATAGTGTGATGGCACTTAAGGTGTTTAGGTCGGACCACCCGCTCCGTCCTGGGGCCACATCAATCCCGCCTGATCCCGAAGCATTAACTGTTATAGTTATGGATCTGTACTTCCAGGGTGTTAGTAATGAGTGTGGGTGGGTTGACTGTTTGTCCAGAGGAGGAGGGGCTTCATATGCATTTACCTCAGTTGTCAATGAACGTTCTGTGCACTCCACCACATGCTTTGTTTGTTTTTATTATTACAAACTAAGTAACATTTTACCTTATTAAACATCTTTATAAGTCCCTGTATTTTCAGAGCGCTTGAAGCATCCCTGCTGTCTCCGGGCAGAAAACCATCCTCGCAACAGCCGAGTCCGACCCACAGAGAACTTTCCTGGGAATCCTGACTCTTTTTACTTAAATATATATATATATATATATATATATATATAAAACGTTACATTTTTAAAAAATGGTCAACCTTCAAAGAGCTTTACATCAAGGAACCACTCACCCATTCACACACATTCATTCGTGTTTGTACGCAGACACTGAGGGTGAGGCGGGTTAAAGCATTGAAGGATGGGTCAAATGCAGGGGACAAATATCTTACAGGGACAATAAAGTGTACCTTAACCTTAACTTTGGTACAATGGCAGAGACAAGCACAAGCTACTGAGCCACTGAGCTACTGAGCCACTGAGCTACTGAGCCACTGAGCTACTGAGCCACTGAGCTACTGAGCCACTGAGCTACTGCCGCCCCTAAATGTTTTTGTATGTGATTATACTGCCTGTTCTAGGGTCTGTTCACACTGCGGCCGGCTGCACCTGGCATGTGTGCTGTGCCTTAACACTCCACCACCGGGCAGCACAAGGGGGTCTGTTCTCTAAATGTGCATTTTCAAAACGGTGCTGCAGAGGGAGCTCTATCCCTAAAGTTGCACTGCCCTGCTTTAAGGTGTTAGATCATGGATGCTTGGTGAAAATATCAATGTATATACTGCTGTAGCCTTTGAATATCTAGCTATGTCTCTATAGCATTAGCCTCTGCAACGCATCAAAACTTAAGAAGGTGAATGAGAAGTGTTTGCCCAAGGATTCCATGACAGATGGAACAGTACTGCTCCGAAGGGCTCCACCAGTTTGTCCAGTTAGTTTGGATTGAATGCCAGAATAGGCACAGGGAGCATATGTAGTAGGCCTACCGTGTCTTTAGTTGTTTATAGGGGCCGTATTTTGCTCCCAGACTTCACGTTAAACGGAGCCTTGGCCAGAGGGCAGTTCCAGGTCAGGATTCTGCTACTTCTCTGGCTGAGTGGGATGGTGCCCGTCCGTATATAGGGTTTGATCCAGTGACTTAGAACTGTGGCATTCAACAGCGCCACCTGTGGGTGATGTTTGCAGTCATGCCTCATAAACAGGGAATGAGAGAAGTGAGCGGTTCACAGACGCTTGTTGTGAAACAGTGAGAAAGAAATAAATATGATTCTTTTATATTTAAAATGTTTTCAATTTGTTCCCAAAATAAAAAATATGAATATTGAAATACAGCCTCTCGCCGCTCCCCGGATGTGAAAGGTCTCAGTGACTCACACTCGCTTGAACAGGATAAGTAACTGTGTGGCTCTGTCCAGTTTCCCCTGGAGAATGGAGCGTGTCCGCAAAATAGACTAAACCAAGACCAGGTCCAGGACAACACTGACTATACAAGTCGTGTGCAGCGCAGCTGGACACCTGAGTGCTCGGTGGGATGTGGCGTGGTCCGGAGGGCACAAGGACAGCAAGCACTGTGGTCAGCACGAAGAACTCTGTTTCACCTAAGGGAAATATGTCTGTGGACTTTTCCCCTGTCTGCCAGTAAGACTAAACCAGGTCTAGAACCAGGACAGAATGCTGCAGGTAGTGACACTCCGCTCTCTGCACGAGGGCCCACAGGTAGGTGGGTGCATGACCACAAATAGACATCCAATAAGTGAACCTCCGAGCACTCAGACTTTTGAGGAAGACATTTGACAACGAAAGACAAGATGGCTGCCACTGCCTGAGCAGGCTAACACTCTGTGTACATCAAACGTTCATTTTAAATGAATCTGCCAAAATCTTCTTGCTACATGGGACATTTTTAATTACCGAGCACTTTTTATATCATTTTATACTACATTCCTGTTATTTTTATCATTTTTTCTTAGGTTTTATTGAGGCAGCCACCTCCACCTCCATCTCCACTTCATCTGAGTCCATCGGGTTCCTTAAGACTTCTGACACAAAATCATTAGCCAGACTGAACGTCATCAGCAAGGCAGTCTTGAGACAGTCCAGTGGGGCCCGGGCTCCGGCTCCAGCCTTGCCGCTTTCCCAAACGCTGCGCGCACCCTCGCCGCCACCGATAATGTCACGGGCCAATCCGCAGCACAGCCTGTGGCGCTGCAGTCACCAGTAGAGCAACAGCCACAACAAGCCACGGGACAACGGTGTTCTTGCCCGAGAACGTGCCTCTCAGCCGTGCCCCCCGTCTCCGGCCACAGTAGCCAGTCCTCCGTGTACGCCGATGGTCACAGCACTGTAATCCACATATGGATCCTGCCTCAACCACTCTTCCCAGAGAGCATCAGTGACTCTATCATCAGACATGTTCGTTTCTTAAGACTATAACGCAGTTTCCCTGGAGCCACTGTCCCGCGACTGTGAGGAGACTTCCCGACCTGCTCCAGTCCATGCCCTCAACAGTTTATAAGATCATTGTTCATGTTTGGACAAAGACATGTCATACAGGCATTCAGAGACTACTAAAAGGGACTTCATGGAGCTTTTCAATGTTCTGAAACCGTGGATTTTTCAGGGCATGTCCGTGTTTGTCTCTGGTCCCATTCCCACACGGAATCGCGGTGCTGAAGGATTCAGTAGATTCTGTATTTGACTGCCAATGAATGCGCCTATGACTGAAATACTTTTATCTGGTTTTTACTATTTGAAATACTATTTTAATGTTTTTACGTGTTTGTAGCATTGTAAAGCACTGTGAATTGCATTTTTGTACAAATTGTGCTCTACAAATGAAATGTTATTGATTGACCATTCGGCCTTGGCTTACAAATCACAGCGATGAGTGAGCCTACCACAACCTGTCACAAATCTTTGGCCACAATGGTTCACAGTATTTAATTCATTTTGGCGCTTCGCGGTTGCATTTGTATAAAGCACATCTCCATAGTCCAACCAAGGTAAGAAGCAGTTCTCTCATTTTAAACAGGAAGTCAGTGGATCTGTTTCTATTACTAAGCCGTTTTAGATCAATATTACCGTTTACAATGAACAAAATGCAAAATAATATCTTCTTATGTTATATTTCAATACTAAGTACCTGAAAAAAGCATAACATCCCATTTAAAGGCAGGATTTGGAAATTGAATCGGTCACAGGTGTGTTGCAGACAAATAAGAAAAATAAGAGCTTGCTTAAAATCCACCTCCATTACTGACTAAATTGTTAGCTACAGATTCACAGCTTATATAAATCTCATAAAGCCATACAAAGTGAACCAACACTTGATCTAATTTGACATAGAGCATTCATGGGACAAAGGGAGGAATAATTGTTGAAGCTATCGCAGATATAATCGAGCGAGGCAACCGCTGTTGTGATTTTGGCCGTTGCAAAAATAAATTGAATTGAATTGAATGTCATCACACGTAAAGTGGAGCTGACAGGCCATCTGTGTTCTGAGCTCTGATTCTGGAGACAAGGACATATAGTGGAGCGCTGAGGAGGAGGTCCATCACACTGCTGTGACACACATGCAGAATCTATGGGCCTCATGAACCCAGCGAGTCAATAGGAGAGGATGAGTCGTGAATTGAAAATGAAAAACAAAATGTTGACACATTTGAAAGAACTGTTAAAAGCCATAGCTTTTAACCATGTTCTAAGATTGTTCCCTCATCAAAACCATACCTGGAGTTGTAGTTAGCCTCACTAACACTAATTTGATGAATCCTGTTTTGAGTCCTCTTCCCCCGAGAATCAAAAACACTCCATCGCTCATCTGGGACTCTCACTTGTCTTAGTTTTTGTTCTTTTAAATATTATTTTGACCTTTTCCATAGAACATAGAAAGAATATATATAATTATTTTGAAATTGTTGTTGTACAGCAGTTTGTATTGCACTCAATACACTTTGTTTTTATTGATGACTGAACGAGCAGTCAGGTGCAGCGGGTGAGGAAGAGGCAGGCAGGTGCAGCAGGTGAGGAAGAGGCAGGCAGGTGCAGCAGGTGAGGAAGGGGCAGGCAGGTGCAGCAGGTGAGGAAGAGGCAGGCAGGTGCAGCAGGTGAGGAAAGGGCAGTCAGGTGAATTAGGTGAGGAAGGGGCAGGCAGGTGCAGCAGGCGAGGAAGGGGCAGTCAAGGCAAGGCAAGGCAAGATTATTTGTAGAGCACAATTCGTACACAAGGCAATTCAAAGTGCTTCACACAACAGGAAAAAATGCATTAAAATCACAAAGACATGGCAGAAATCACAATCTTAGTTCAAGAC